>UXGC01000422.1:0-113465 GCA_900480045.1 Eurytoma adleriae
TATATCTAAAAATGTTGCAAAGAGTATTTGCAACATTTTTAGATATACGTCATTTGAACATTTATTGACCAGAAATTTTGCCCACAATATGGTCAATTTTCTACCAGGGATGATTTTTAATTTGAGCGCACAAATTATATTCCTTTTGTTCTTTTACATTTTAATTAATTTACGTTTTAATTAGACGTTCAATTTTAATTAAAAACCTCAACAAATTGATAAGGACACAACAAAATAATTAAATCGTCACTCTGAAATATTCAAATTAAACTTTTAATCATGTATTAGTTTTGTGTAGATCCTTTTGTTACAAATCATTGAAAATCTACAACGAAAGGTAACGCCAAATTTCCAATAACTCACTATTGGCCGAGGGGAGGTAAGCCTCGGGCAGTTGCGAGCTCCATCGCGGCGCGAAGATCGGCTTGATGTTGGGGAAGAGGTCGGTGCTGGAGCAGTGCAGGACGTTGAGTGGCTCCGCGGGGTTGCCGGGCAAGTTCGGCAGGTAGTTGTGCGTGATCGGCGACTGCGACTGCGTCGAGACGCCCATATTCTTGTGCGCCTTCGAGACCGTCGACTTCGACGCCGACGTCTCCTCGTCGTCCGAGCTGTGCGAACTGTCTATAACGCGGCCTCGGCTATGCCCTGGCGACGCGTCCGAATCCGACTCGGACTCGCGCGGCGGTTGGCTGCGTTCCGGCTTTGTCTCTGTGTAACAAATTTAATCGTTAAGGTATATAGCGCTTTAAAGTAATGTAGATAAACAATTTATGGAAACATAAACTAATGAGAAAGTTAAATTAGTATTAGATATTTTAATAATAATTTTTAATCTCTTGGTTAGGAATCTACTATACCAACATCTGATTTTAATTTCAAATCTTTTTATTTACAATTGTAAGTTTTCCATTTTCTATAATTTCTTTTGGTATATATCGGTGCTGTACCTTACTAACTCACATAAAAACCTACATTTAGTCTTTGAATAAAAAAATTAATTTAGACGATAAATTAATAATGTACTAACCGTTCCTCTTATGCCTCGTCGAGAGATTGCTTCGTCTAGACATGTAAGCTCCACGATCGCTGTTGTAGTTACTAGTTGAGGTCGATGTGTTGCGGAGCTGCGTGTCGCTCCTATAGGGACTGGATCCAGTCTTGTTTGTGCTCCGAGACGTTTCGCTGCTCGTCGACACCCCGACGTGGACTCTTTTGGAGTTTGCATCGGTTCCTCCATATGTCGACGAGTACGCGATCCCAGACCGCTGAAAATAATACATTAAAATCAGAGACGAATATTTTACCAGGAGAATCTGTAGTCGATGTTTAACCTTGGTAGCCAATAGTACTTAATTAATTAAGGAATAAACTGTAAGTATTAGTCACTCGGGGGGTCTACATTTTTTAACATAGCGTATTGTGCATTCACATTCGTTAACTTTGAAAATTTCTTTCTCAAAGTGAACGTCTCAATGTCCTCAGTATAATTACCGTGGGTGCGGCGTTGACGTTTTGGCTACTACTCCCATTGACCATGCTGACATCGAGGAGGGGCGCCTTCTTCCCGATGCATTTGAGCAGGCTGAGGTACAGATTCCTCCGTACCCTCCCGTTGATGAAGCAGTAGCCAACGAGGCTGAAGGTCGCGTGCATGACGATCGACACGCTCAGCATGTAGGAGAGGGTGGGTGAGTTCTCAGAGGCACCGAGGACTGCCAGGGTCCAGGTGGTGCCGAGGAGTGGCAGTGAGGCTATCGAAAGCCAGAGCAGTGTGCGCAGGTTCCCGAAGCCCATTATGTGCTCTTTCAAAGTGAACGCCGCGCGCACCGACATTATTAAAATGAAGAAGTTTGTGAACACCATCAGGCAGATTGGACCAATCAAAGACCAGATCACGTTCTCGTAGATGGACAGCCAGCAGCTGAAATTGAAAAATGGTACTTAGAAAAACTATTAATTCAATTAATTTCTATTTAACGCAAGTAAGTAGAAACAGACAGCACCGCGAGACGTCTCACTTCTTACTTTCAATCTATATCAAACAACCTCTTCTTTTGACTTTCGAAGTCTAATTTCAAATAAAATAAATATTTTTCATTTCACGCCTATGCTAATGTAATTAAAAGTTTAACTTAATACTTATTTTTTAAACCCTCGCAAATAAAAGACTTACAAGTAGAAATTTCCGTATTGGTCAGCCCTGACTCCAATAGTCAGACCAACGATGATGGCGGGTGCAGCGTAACCGAGTGTGTAATAGAACCTCATGGGTCCATGATTGATATCCCTCATCTCGGTGAGCATCCTGTAGAGGTGAATGGAGTCGACGAGAGTCCACGAGAAGGTACTGAGCCAGGAATAGTGCAGACCGATCGCGACGAGCTTACAAGGAAACTCATTGCCTATGAGAGCATGTCGTGCCTTCAGAGCTACAAGGTACAGCAGTTCCGAGAGGAAAACGCAGAGGATCAGGTTCTTGTGGATGCTGTTGGAATTGGTCTCGCCTCCGCGGATCAGCGCCAGGATAATAATCGTGGTGAGCAGAAGAGGCAGAGCAACGACGAAGGCGCTGTAGCTCGTTACATCCTCCAGTAGTGAGGGTTCTGGCACGTACTCCAGGTCCAGCACGTCCGTCAACACAGCGAACGTCGACAGTTTGATGCACGAGCAATTGACCATCGTACCCAGAACCGTAGTACTGTCGTCCACTTCTGTGGTGCAGCCCAATCTACTCCACTCGCCAATCCTAAAAGGATGATTTTCGTAGATTTTGTACGTTTAACTACTGTTAAGTAAAAAAATCGTTGATTACGTACCCCCGCGCTGTGCTCCAATGTACACATTGAGGGTTAATGCGAGTCTTGAACCCGTCGTCTTCGCTCAGCCACAATTGCACTCGAACAGGGGATTTGAGAGGGATTCCCGTTAACGTTTCGTATCCAGTTTCCGATGGCACTAGGACGGATACCGTGACGATTGGCGATGCAATTGCAATTTCAACTCCCCATCTTATGGACACGGAATCGTCGAACCTAAAATAAAATGTTCATCGATTAATTTTTTGTTACATCAAAATAACGAGTATAAAGAGAGAATTATTAAATTGCATACGAATTTGTACCTTTTCGGTAGCAGGTGACCAAGCTCCCGATATTGCACATAACTCAGAACGGCCTTATGATTACTTAAACTGTTTTTGACATTGAGGTCGCCTTGGGTAACGGACTGTATACCCAGCAGGCTTAGAGGCACTTGTATTTTTGAATATGGATCGAACTTGCTCGGATCTGACATATAATTGTTGTACTTTGGAAAGCTTATTGAAGGGCCCATGTGGGCGGGGGTTACGAAGAAGGCAGAAGTATCCGGCAGTACGACCTTTTGATCAGCCTCCGCAGGCCTCTCTGTCGACAGCGAAGTATCCTCTTTGTACTCAACGGCTTCATAGCCAAATAAACTTTCTGACGTTACAATGTCTAAGCCCAACGCTGGAAATTAAATTCGTTTAGTATTAATGTTGAAAATTTACCTTTTGAGTGAACAGTAAATTTTTATTTATCCCTTGATTGCCTTTTACTACAAAAACTTTAGATAAATACTTACCGACATTGGGATGAACGACTTCGAAGGGAGACGTGTAAGTATCGTGCTGCGACACGGCGAGAGTCTTTAAGTACTCAGACATTGTAGCCATCACTTTGTCAGGAGTGTCCCCTGTGAGAGTCTCTATTCTCTCCCAACTCTCAGCATATTTTTTCTGCAAAACTGCTCCAGCGATTCCAACGAGGTGCGACACGTAGTCCTTGTCTTGACTATGCGTCAGATTCAACCCCGCCAAACTTTCTTCGTACTTGAGGAGGGCTATGAGCAGCGATTCCGCAACCAGAACATCAGCGCCGTACATCATTTTGGTGACGTTGACCGCCTTGTGCAACTCCATGCCCATTTTTACAGCCAAGTAGGTGTTCAAGGTAAGTTCGTTCGTTTCCAGAGCGGCGAGCTGGTAGCGTTGTTCGATGAAGGCCTCTGAGGTGCAGTTGAACAAATCCGGCTCCTGCCAACCACCGAGGCTGTCCGAGCACGAGCGCGAGGCTTTGCCTTCCGCAGTACCTGGACAGTCTTCGATGGCTACATCGCCAAACTTAGTGCGTGACCACCACAAGCCCTCAGCAAAGGATCTAAAATACCCAAATAAATTTAGAATTAGAGAAGTTTTTACCTAATTCTGTTTTAATTAAGTATTTTTATTTAAGTATTACCTGGGACATCCATCGTACACGACCTCGCAGCCTTTCAGCGTGACCTCTGCGTATGGATTCGCGCAGGCAGTGCAAGCCCTGCCGATAACTCCGGTTCTGCACCTGCATTGACCAGTGACTGAGTCGCAGCGAGGCCCGAAGCTGCCAGTGGCGTAACACTCGCAGGGGATGCATTCCTTTTGATCAGGAGGCTGGTAGTGATTTTCCTTGCAATAACACTCTCCTGTGGTCTTGTTACAGACTGGATCATAACCATGAGACTCATCGCAATGACATGGTCCACATACAGGAGAACCCCACCACGTAGCTGGACACGGCTGATCGGCTGTGAATAAAATAAAAGGTCAGTTAATTAAATTGCATTTCATAGTTTGTATTCATAATTATTAAAAATTGATCAGAAATAGATTATGAAATATGCAACTAGGAAATGAAGATGTAGTTTTTATTCGGATGATTTTAATTTTTACCTTTTACTTCGCAATACTCTCCGGAGTACTCGGGAAATTTGCATTGACAATCGTAGCTTTTTCGACTATTGGGCTTTTCAACGCAAGTGCCAAATTCACTACAAGGGTTGATGTCGCAAATTTTCTCGCAGCTCTGGCCAACCCTTCCTTCCAGACAAACGCACTCACTCAGTTCCCACTTGGTAATACATTTTGATGATTCTGCACAGTTAGTTGTACACAGTTCTTCTGTTCCGCAGCCGTATCCTACATTTTCTTGGATGATAGGCCTTTGGAGGGCGGTTTGGTTGCTGCCTATTCGTACATCCTGAAAGATTTATGATTAATTTAAATTGTAATGAAGGGCTAATCGTCTTGAGTAAATTAGGAAGTTTTAAGTTCTCTACAAACCTGTAAGCATCCGTTGAACAAAGGCATGTCGGTGATGAACGATTTGTCCGAACCTCCAATTAACGTTCTTCCTACGTATAGTCCTTGCAGCTTCGCCGGTACAGACTGGACTACTGGTCTATTTCTATAATCCAAGTCTAGAGAAACCTGGCCACTTTCCCAGAGAACTTCTATCCTGTGCCATTCTCCATCAGCAATGTCTACCCAAGATTTTATGACATCCACGCCATCTAATAATACTGACAACTTTCCACTAGTCACTTCAAACAGAATCGAACTGTTCTGACCAATCTGAATAGTCATTAGAAATGCATCGAAGTTTCTCGTTCTCAAACTGAACCCAATCAGCCAGGGAAGTTGTATAGGTTTCAGAAGAGGATTGAAGCTGAGCAGCCCGTTACCATTGAATCGCCAGGGCTTTGCTACCTCCTCATCGCACTGAGGCCCTGAGAAACCTTCTAAACACTCGCAAACGAAACCTGACCAAACTTCTTTACAACTTCCACCATTACTACACGGTGTAGAAGCGCAGAAAGCTCTTTTCTCCGGACACCCATTCGTGGTGCCATTGTCAGCCACGTAAGAATTTAGATCTACGAACTTATGATCTATGTAGAAATCGCTGATACAACCGATGAAATCTTTGTTGCGAATCGAGAAATTCGAAGGTATTGACGGTAAGCCACCAAGTTGCAAGGGCCCGGTAAGGTCTAGAAATCGATGACACGTCTCCGTAACGTCGTTGCATCGAGGTTCGAGAATGTGTTCACTTCTGCCGGCGCAAGACCACTTGGCTCCCAGCCTTTCTCCAAATCTCAAGGCTAAAGAGATGTCGCAATCGTCCAGAGAAATAATAACCGATCTGTTGATATAGGAGACTTGAACCTCGTGCCACTGACCATCAGAAACTCCACCAGGGATTTGAGCAATCGCTCTCGTCGAAATCCCTTCATCTCCCAAAGAAAAACTAAATTGCACTTGAGATTCTACTATTTCCAATGCTATAAAATCATGTTTCTCGTTGTACCTGCCGTTGTACAACAGTAGACCCTCCGTCGACTCAGTAGCAAACCTTAATTTCAAATGAAACCTGTGCCGCTGCCTCAACGATGGGAAAGTTAAGAAGGTAGAAGGTCCAAAGCTTCGAGCTCTCAGCTGACAAAGGGAATTCACACTGTCCGGCAGAGTAGCTGGACAGTTGTTGCATATGAATCCTCCGTTCACTTTAGTTATACATTGCGAACCTCCTTTGCACAAATTGGGCATGCAAGTGTCCTTTTCCAAGGATATCTCGCAATCGCTTCCTATGAAATTTTCGGGGCACTCGCAGGTGTAGCCCCCCTCTCTTCTTTGGCAAGTTCCTCCATTTTTGCACGGATTAGAGTAACACAGGTTTACCTCCGTGTCGCATAAGTAAGCCTCTTTACTGCCCGTGAAGCCCCTGGCGCATTGGCAGCTGAACGTAGTTACAGGATAAATTGGCCTAAAAAGAACAGTGTTACTGCTGGCGAAACCCGACGCGTTGCCGAATTTCAAGACGGTAATGCATTCCTCGAAATTCAGGCAGGGCTCGCTCACGCACAGGTTGTCGTCAAAGGGTAGAACGTTGACGTTCGCCAGACGCGCTAAAATACCACGGTTCAGATACACGCGCTCCTGCAGATATTGACTGGTATAGAACTCGTCGTTAGAACCGGGCTCCACTCTCTTTGCTGAGAAACTGACATTCAGTATCCTACTTTGGACCTCGTTGTCCTCCTGCACGCTGAATATGAATATATTGTCCCTGGGGCATGGGATGATGGCGGCTAGACCGTCTAAAAAGTAGCCTAGTAGAGGACTTAGAAACGCCTCGGCAGTCATGTCGTGCAGTCTTACGGTTATCGAGTTAAAGAGCATTTTGTCGGTGATCAGTCTTACTGAGAGTGTCATAGTTGCTTTCACTTCGTTGAGTCCGTCCGTAACGGATATGTCCATAGTTGCTACGCGAGGCACATTTGTATTCAGTTGCGGAGAAAGCACAATCTCTCCGGTGGTCTTGTTCAGTGTGACCAAGTTTGCGTTGTTGCCAGACAATATTGTGTAGGTAAGTTTATCAGTCACGTCGGCATCAAACGCGGGTACTCGGCCAATGGCAGTACTGGGAAAAAAGTCTTTGAAATTGTTGAATATTATCTGAAAATCTTCTAACTTTGGTGAGTTGTCGTTAACGTCCGTAACGAGTACCTGGAAAATAAAATATTTTATTTTAATTCAAGAATTGTTAATTAAATTATCTTAAACTTGAGATGAAAATCAATTGTTACCTGAACTATAGCATCTGACCGCAAAGGAGCTGAAGTAGCCCTTACAACAATTTCGAACTTCTTCTTCTTAGATTCGTAATCCAATTCTTGAAGAGAAATCAGCTCGGCCTTGTTGGATCCTGGACGGGAATTCAACTGAAAGCTACTAGAATCTTCGCCAACTAATATAGTATACTCTACAATGGCATTGGGACCCTCGTCTGGATCGTGAGCGTAAATCTCGCCGACCGTGGTACCGATAGGCGAATTCTCCGGTACGTAGAGCGTGATCTTGTCCTTCTCGAAAGCTGGCGGAGAGTCGTTCACGTCTTCGATCTTTATAATGACCGGGACGGTTGTGGAAAGAGGAGGTGAGCCTCGATCCGTGGCTGCAGCGTTTAGCGTATAACGAGCCGTGGACTCACGATCCAAGGCCTTGGCAGTTCTGATCACACCCGTCGCGGGGTCAATAGCAAACGAGCCATCTCCATCATTTTCCAAGGAATACTTGACCCTTCCGTTGAGTCCATCGTCGATATCAGTGGCGGTGACTCTCACAACGCTGGTGCCGATTAATACGTCCTCTCTTACGGCACCCTGGTACTGAAGAGAGTCGAAAGCAGGCGGGTTGTCGTTAACGTCTGTCACCGATATCTCGATGTCCGTGGTGTCACTCAACGGAGGCACGCCTCCATCTCTTGCCGTGACCGTTAATAAGTGTCCTGACATCTGTTCTCTGTCCAGTGGTTTCTTGGTTGTGATGGCTCCGGTTTGAGGGTTGATAGCGAACGCGACTTCGTCTTCTCTGTCCAGACTGTAGGTTATTTGGGCGTTCTGACCGACGTCCGAATCCGTGGCGCTGACCACAAGAACAGTTGTACCAACAGGTGCGTCTTCGAATACGGACACGGAGTAGGGTGCATTTTCAAAGACAGGTGCATAGTTATTCGCATCGGAGACATTCACGTAGACTAGAGCCGTGTCACTACGACCACCAGAATCTGAAGCTGTGATCGTCAATACGAAGCGTTTCTCTTGCTTGTAATCCAGAGGCTGAGATATCGTGATAAGACCCAATCCATTCTGTGATGTTATTGAAAATCGACCTGCAATTGGGGTTAAAAACTTGTTAATCATGAAAAAATTTTAATTTAAATAAAATCAGAGATATTGAAAACCTACCTCTGGTATTCCCAGAAGAAATTTCATAGTGAATTCTAGCGTCTTCATCAGGATCCGTCGCAGTAACAGTGGTGACAGGAGTACCAGGAGGATTGTCTTCGACTACCACAGCTTCATAACTTTTAGGATCAAAATATGGATCGTTATCGTTGACGTCCGTGACCGTGAGTATGACCGTTGCGCTGGCCGATTTCGGTGGTTCCCCAGAGTCACTCGCTACCACAACGAACTGATACTTGGAGCACTGCTCTCGATCGAGCTGCTTCACCGTGAATATCCAACCCGTCTCGCAGTTGACTGCTACTGGAAAATTTTCAGTAGACCCACCACTCAAATCGCGAGAGCCTATGGAATACTTTATCTGAGAGTTCGGCCCTTCATCCGCGTCGTACGCTTGAACTTTCAGTACCGAGTAACCAACAGCTACTGACTCAGAAACGGCTTCTTGAAATAGACTAGTGTGAAACCTAAAATAAAGCGTTAAATTAAAAAAAATATTCATAAATTTCAATTACAAACTTCTAGTATTAATTTTGCAATTAAATTCCTCAGATAGCCTACAAACCTTGGTACATTATCGTTAACATCTTTGACTCTCACAAGCACCTGGGTAGTGTTCGACTTTGCAGGCAACCCACCGTCTTGCGCTCTCACGATTATCTTGTAATTCTTCACGGTCTCATAATCCAGCGGCTTGACCAAGGTAATATCGCCAATCTGCGAATCGATCTGAAAGGTGTTCTGAGGATTGCCACCAATGATCGCGTAGCGTATCGCCGCGTTCGAGCCCGTATCAGCGTCGGTCGCGCGTATCTCCGCGATCACCGGACTGATCGTGTAGTCCAGATCCTCCGGCACGGTGACTATGTACGTGCGCTCGGAGAACTGGGGATAGTTGTCGTTGTCGTCGATCACGCGGACGACCAGAGTAGTCGAGGCGCTCTGACGGGTCGTCGGTGGATTCGCAAGGTCCGACGCCTGAATTATCACGGTGTACACCTCGGTCTTCTCACGGTCCAGGGCCATCTTCGTTGTGACTATCCCCGTGCGAGGATCAATTCTATAAAAATAATAAAATAATAAATAAGAAAAATGATGAATAGTAGATTGATTTACAATTTATTTGAAATTCGAAATTTTTAAATGTAAATTAAATATAAATTTCTTAAGAATGCATATTTATATCGTATAAGCAGTGGACCAATCGTAAAGAATGCGTGTAAATAAAATTTCAAAAATATGAGTAAAAAATTAGTTATAAAAATTTAGATAAGAGTCAAATCATCAGAGATAGCCTTCATAATATTTTTAAAATATTGTTACAAGACTTATTGAGAAATGTCGGGATATGAATATAATTAAATTACAAATTGAGGCAATTAAATCGAAGCAGTCCTTAATGGTAAGACATTTTGCTTTTTACACTTGTTTACTCAATTGTGATAATTTTCTTTTATTTCAATTAAAAACGTATTCCTATTGAAAACAGGTTTTTACTTACAAGTCTCGAGGTGAAATTTAGTATCTTCGTCAGTATGCACAGTAATGTGTAATTATAATTTTACTTTATAAATTTAACAAGTTCCTTCGACCCTTCAAGCAATGAATGACAAAATAATTTTCAATGAAAGGGACAGTAAAAGAAAATAAATTTTAACGATCGTGTTACTTAATATTTTCTAATTAACAATGTCAAATTATTCTTTAAGTAAGAACATTAGATTATTAGCCATTGCCGTATCAAATTTACTTATTGCTATAAATTCTTTGTTAAATTACAATTCACTACCGAAATTACGCCCATTTTTTTAATTTTAACATAGATATCGTTAAATCAAATTACAAAATTCCCATAATAGCGACTTCACGATTCTTAATCGCCCACATTAAAATAAAAAAAATGCGTTAAATTTGATCTTTACACTGTAAATTGCAATTATATCACGTCACCAGTTTTTGAAGCTGGTTTCACAGAATCTACTTAAGCTTAAAATTTTCATTCTGCTCAATACCGTCTGTTCAACTGTAAACTCTCTATCTTTTTAAAAACCGATTCCTCAAAAACTATCAAATCGTCAAATAAAACTGCTAACCTAAACGTCGATTGATCCTCGGTGTGAGTAGTGGTACCGCCGCCGGTGGTCGATACGATCGAGTACTCGACCTCGGCGTTCTTGCCGACGTCCTGGTCGGTAGCGATGACAGAGATGACGCTGTAGCCGAGGGGCGCGCTCTCGTGGACGGTCGCCTCGTACTCGGGCAGGTCGAACACCGGCGCGTGGTCGTTGCCGTCGAGGACGTTGATCTGCAGGGTGGTGGTGCCGGTGCGCGGCGGGAACGAGTCGTCGACCGCCAGCACGCGGAAGTAGTGCACGTCGACGTTCTCCCGGTCCAGGCGCGCCAACGTCGTCACCTTGCCGCTGCTCGCGTCCAGGTTGAACAGGTTCTGCGAGCGCGCGTCTATCAGCGAGCTCATTGTGTACCTGCGAGTATGTTCCGCGATAAGTGGCAGTCTCTTAGCAGAACAGGTGGTACCGGTTTCTTGATAACACCTTTTTTGTCTTATTTTATTATTTCTTTCAGCATTAATAATTTTCCCTATTTTCGTCGATACTTTTACAGAAGGGAGAGGATAATTGGGTGCAGGAGTAAATGTAGTTGCGTTGATTAAAAAAAAAACATTCGTAATAATAATTTTTAATTTAGGAGTGAAAAAAAAGTTTGAACAGGTAGTGTGCTTGCATGCACTGAGAAAAATAAATAGGAAAATTTACTATAAATTCATACTAGTCATACTGGAAACACAAGAAAAATTACTATAAACTCTGGAAAAATTGCAGTTTTTGTAACAAAATTTGCCTATAGTTAATTATTGAAAAATCCAAATTTATGCTAATTTTTTTTGTGGATCAAGTCTGTTCTCCACCTCTAAGAATCTATAGCGAATTTTCTTACTTCATTTCTTTCGGTCTATAACTACTTTGCGGTGTAAACTGTAGCACTGACCAAAATTTGTACGCTTACCTAACTGCACCGCCTTCAGGATCTCTAGCTTTTACGACGGTAACTGACACCCCGGGATCTTTTTCTTCCTCGACAGCAGCCACGTACAGGGCCTGCTCGAAAAACGGCGACTGATTGCGCAGCTCGCGCCTTACTCGGCGTCCAAGGTCCGTGTCGTCGAGCTGCTGGTGATGGAAAACGATTTTGAGTCGGTGCTCCGCGTCGGCCAAGTACGTAGTGCCGCAACGCAGAGTCATCGACACCGAGATCTTCCACAGGGGATCCACCAGGCACTGCTCGGACGCCGAGACAAGGTCGCCAGCTGCTCCTTCCACCAAAAATCGTGGGTCTGCTACTCCTCCTACAATTTTAAAGTAAAGTTAAGCTGGGCTTTTTTATTAAATTTATAATCGTTTATTAATTTAAAAAACTGAGTAGAAAATCTGTTATAAAAACTTTACAATGAAAACTTTTAGAGAAAAATAACTTTAAGGACGAACAGAGAAGAAAATTAGACTACAATACTTTGGCATAAAGAACCGTAAGCAAACTGTATTTGAATTTTTCAAAGTTAACATTCAATTTGTTAAGACTCGTAATCCTAGGTGTTATTTTATTGCTCTAGTAAACTTTTAGAACTCGGCAGATAGATAATCTGTTCGGAATGTTTCTTAAATATGACTTAATTAAATTTTCAATAAATTTTTTTCTTAAGCACATAAATAAACTATTAGAAGATAATTACAAATATGGGTAATCCATAAGATACGAAAGCGTTATGACGATCAATAACTCATTTCAGAATTTTAAAAACAGTTATTAATCTAATGGAAATGAAAATACTTTTTATTTGCGTAAAACGTACACACCCAGGAATTTAATTTTTCTCTTTTAAATTTATCACATTTTAGCACTAGCGTAACTGAACATTGGAAATTACACATCAATGTTTCTAGAACACCAATTCCCAGCCATTAAAATTTTTATTTCAATCAACATCTACATTTTCTCCCGTCATTTCCCTATTGCAACGCCCATCTAACGCGGAAACACGCGCGCGGACGCTCCTCCAGCATCCCGTAAACATTACCAGCAGTTCTCATAAGTACACTCACGACTTATCCCGTTAGCATCGATCGAGCCACGAACACACGCGCGCTCATATCGCGACTAAAATTAAATTCTTCGGCCGCATTACCGACCAATTCCCCGCTCGTAATCGCCGAAAAAGAGAGAAACTCACCCCATCTGGTCTCGCATTGCTTGAGGGCGGTGTGCGGCAGGAAGTCCCTAAGCGCGGCCACCAGCTGCGAGGTCCTGAGGCAGACCTCGGTGAACTTGTCGGTGCTGGGCATGGCGTAGGAGGCGAGGGTCTCCGCCATCCAGCCCTTCGTCGCGGCCAGGTCGACGTTCTCGCCGCCGCAGCCCGCCACCAGGACGCGCAGCGGCAGGCTGTAGTAGTCGATCGTCGCGCGGCCCAGCCTCGAGCTCGTCGAGTCGATGTAGAACGTGAACAGCCTGGGGACCAGTCGAACAGTCTGTTATTTTGCCCGGGTTATGCGATGGCTACGCGCGCACCGGAATCTTAACGACGCTGCGGGGAGGGACTTTCGAGAGATCTGCCGCTGCAGCTTGCAATTCGATGGATTTTCTTTTTCTCTGAGGTTGTTTATTTGCCGATTTTTTTCTAATTGCGTTAGGAATTTTCTCGACTGACGGTTAGACGTATTAAGGTGCTTATTTGCTTTTCAAAGGGGGACTGAGTCGAGCACGATTTGGTCTGGGAAAGTCTTAGTTTGCAAGAGTTGGAGAGGAATTTTAATTGAAAAGAATAATTGACACTAATTTATCAAAGCACCTGTATTCATAGGAAATAGATAAACTAGAATTTTATTTTTTGTTTTCAATGAACTGGATTTACGGTAACTAATAACATCTGAAATGCTTGATTTAAAGCCTAGGATGATTAGATAATATTTTATCCTTTTTCAGTTTCAATCTTTTAGTTTGAATATGCAATTACGGACATTTATTGGTATGTAAATATTTCCTGAAAATTTCGTCATTGCGATAATAAAGTTAGATAATTTAAATAAAAAAAGTGTTATGGTAAAAGTTTTTTGTATATTGAAAATTTTGTATACTTGATCGTTCAATATCGTACTTCACCTAAAAGTTGTTTTCAAAACTAACCGTATTTTTAACACTTAATTACAGTTTTCACCTGTATATTCTTTACACCAGCTTCGAAATTAGAAAAAAACAACTGAACATGAACTACTGTAAAAGCTATTGCAAATTACTAAAATCTACCGAAGAACTACATGATTCCAATAGCAAAATGTCAAATTATAGTGACTACTTTTGGAAGTAGATATAAGCAGTTTACCTGTAGTAGCTAATCAATATTTAGTCAGCAATTGCCAGTATATCATTGGAATTAATTAGTTATATTCAGTAGCTTATGCCGAAATTGTGTAAATACATAGTTCAGCAATTTACTGTCGTATGGAAACTTTAAGAAATGTTTTCCGAAGCACGCAAAACCTTCAAAAATAAAAAGTAAGATCTACCTGGGATACTGTAGGCCATCGCAGGTGAGGCTCTTGGCGAGGGTGACCCTGCCGGTGTGCGGGTGCACCTTGAGCAGCTTGAGGGCGAACCAGGCGGTGCGGTCCTGCGAGGCGCTGTACTTGCGCTTGCCGCCGAGGTTCGGCACGCCGGCCTCGAAGACGACGGTGCCGGGGGGCAGGTTCGCCGAGAGCACGGCCAGGTAGGCGCGGGCCGCGCCGAGGAGCGCAAACAGCACGATCCAGAGGCACGGCCATGGCGCCGCGCCAAGCGCGCTCATGACAGCGCGCCGATATGCTCACCGGCCTGACCGTCTCAAGCCTGGCCCGGGGTGCGGGCGGCGCATCGCCGCCGTCGCCGACGGTGCACGGGCTCGCCCGTGCCCATGGGGTCCGGCCGATCGCCCCTCGCGATTTTCTTCTCCGGGGCTCGAGGGGACGGTGCCTGCGTCGATCGATTGGGCTGCAATTAAAATTTGGTTGAATTAGGTTGAGATATTAAAAGTAAGTGATCAAAATAAGTCTAGTGAATTAAATACTAATTGAATAATAATTTTAACTCTATGATTCCTATTATTCAAACTTGAATTAATGAGAAACCATTAATTCAAAATAATTTCACTAAAAATTAATGAAAACAGTTCCACTGTTTTCTTTTTAAGATGTACAAATTGATTTAAAGTTCCAGTGTGTTTTTATTGATAAATGACTTCTGTGTACAAAGGAACAAATGTTGTTTCATCTCGAATTTATAGTGCATATTTTCATTTTAAAAATTATAAATTATAAATCGTTTTTCTTATAAAATAATACAAAACAAGAGCGCAATTAATCGACCAATGGGTTGAAAATAAAATCCTTTAATTAACATTGATGCATGTTAATTGAATAAAGTACAACTAGATCAACGTGTCATATTTCTCAATTTGATTGTTACGCAGTGATTAAAAGACAGATCTAATAATGGATAAGGTTAGTGAAACTACAAATACACTCCATGTTATTCATTAACTCATTTAATTTCATTGCGTGACTCTTGTTTTCAAATATCATTCCTTAAACACGGACCATGAATTAGTACATTTATTATCTATTTCGTAACGTGAACAAATACCTTTTCGTACTCTATGTCGATAATAATTTACGTCTTTTCCCATCGTCATTATGACAATTAAAAGATTCAAAACAGATGGTTAATAATGGCAATTTGCCGTTTTCTCATTTTATTATTTTTATTAGACAATATGAATACTAAAATTATTAATTGATCAATGGAGCAGGGTATTTCATAATAACACTTGTCAATAAATGAATTGGAGCTCGAATACGAAGGAATATAATTCACGCTGTCATGTATCAACTTTTTATAATCTCCTCGAACAAAGTGCATACCGGTTTCAATTCTATTTCATGCAATAAATCTGATACTTTGCAGTTACTCTAATCTGTGTTATGCAAAATAAGTGAACCATAAAGAAGTTAAATTACTTATTTAACGATTTAATTAAGAAAATTCCATCAAAACGAAAATAAAACATTACTATTAAGAAACGAGGCAACAAAAAAATGAACAAATCTTCAATCCTCCAAACTCCGGCCTAAAAAAGATTGCTCCCCGATCCGCAAATCCTCATCGCGGCAGCGCGCAAAAAGGAACAAAAGATAATTAAAAGCCCGAGGGTCGGCACAAATCCCATAATTAAAAACGCGCGGGTACAAAGCCGACCCCAAAGCCGCGCGACGTTGCACCGCCGCCCGCGGTATAGGCTGCGTGGGCGGAAGAGGAGGCCGCGAATCGAAGCGGACCCGACCGAAACGCACGGAGACCTCAAACGAGAGTCGCGCGCGGCAAAAAGGCGCGGGCGGGTAACGAGCGCGCGCTCGGATGCACCGGCGGAAAAAGCGGAGCGCCGCCGGTCCCGCGCTCCAATTTGGAACGCGAGGGAGACGCGAGTCGAGCGGAAACGCACGCTGCTTTTACGCGGAAAGCGCGAACTTTGCGGGATGCTTTCTTCTTTTTTCCGTTCGGGTGGTTTAGGTGTGGAGTTGGATCGACCGGTTGGGTGTGAAAGGGGATTCGATCGCAAAGAGCAAGTGTGATTTTTCAGGCGGGAGAAAAGTTTTTGTTTGATAAACGACGGTAGAGGAACTTTGAAGGCTGGGAAAACGAAGACTTGATGGTTTAACTTTGAGCTTTTCCCGTTGTTTGCTGAATCTTTGCTGTGCACTTACTAAGTTTTCGGTTACTAATCTTCCCTTGTATTAGTTGTTTTGGTGTTTATCACTAAAGTTGAATGGATTTAAATGTTGATTTACGCTGATTTGTATACGGTATAATTTATTTTCGTTATTTATGCTTTAATAATAATAATCCATATTCTTTTTAAATAAGAATATTCAACAATTATTTATTATTTCATCGCATGGCAGAAAAAACTTATCGGCAATAAATTGCAATCTCTGGTAAAGTATATACATTCATTTGAGAATTGTTACTCTATTTGTATTCTATAATTACTGAATCTTTTGAGAGTTAATCATTATAATTTTTTTTCATAACACCTCCTTTAATACAAAATTAAAAAACTCTGTAATTGGTTTCGATAAATTACAGGTATTTTGAATACTATTCACACTCACTAAATTATTATTAAATTAAGGAAAATTACTATTTACACTGACAAATTTTTCTCGAAATAAATAATCTTAATAAAGTAATTAGGAAACATTTACTGTTCCATTCGTAACCAATATTTACTTCCATTAGCCCTTTCATACATCGATTTTTCACAATTAAATTTTTTTCACAAAATTAGCCCAACAAAACAAATCGAGTTACCCGATATTCTTCCACGCGCTGTACCTTCCATTCATTCATTCGTTTCTTCCTCCGACCGCTGCCTCAACATTTCAAACGTTACTTCTTTCAGCGCGCGGCCCTTCCCAACAAAAAGATCACGCAGACGCGCAATTGTGCGAGTTTGATAAATCGCGCGAGCGCGGCTCCCGGCCCTCCGTCTCGCTGATGCACAGCCGGATGCCTCGTTCATTCGCGTTTTCTTTCCTTTTTTCTCTGTTTATCAATTGAAATTGCGTCCTTTTATACCGTCGACCCTACCATACTTGGACGCGAAACGTAGCTACTATTAACGGCGGGTAAGAAAGATTGTCGCGACGGGCGCGCGGCAGCTCTCTAAACGTCGCCGAGTGAAAAGGCGATGCCATGCGACCGCGTCGGGAATTCTTTTTTCATCCCTGTTCTGCGAAAAGTGGCGGTGACCTGTTTTCGATGAACAGCCCGCAGTCATGGAAACTTTTTTCTTTTTGCGCTGCAGTTTGATGATGAATTAAAAATGTAACGTTGCATTTAAATTGAAATAAGGCGCGATTCGAAGTAGACGGGCTTGATTGAATTTTAATTAAAGTTCCAAGGAAATTTGAGAATATTTCATAACTAATTACAAAATAAATGTTTCAATTTTGCAAAAACATCTGCGTTTCTTTTTAACGCAGAAACGATTATTTAGAAGATTGCTTGGAGCTTAGCATCCCCAGTACACACTTATTATTTTGCACTTACACGCAATTTAGTAGCACGTTTATCCTACCATTACATTCTATTTTATCTATTTAGATTGCCTTCGGATTTTTCAGCTCCAACACCGATCATTTAGGTGTCAGTGATGTCAAGAGGGGCATCCGGTTTTCGCCATGCAATTCGAACTTCACTTTATTCCTTGTATTATTTTGACGCTCTTTATCATTGGCCTGCGTGGTTTTGTTATTTCTCTTTACCTATATTTTCATTACAGAATTCAATTACAGTGATTAGTGTTATCATTTTTAGCGTTAAGACTTAAGAGTGAATTTTTCGAGTAAAAGTATTTTATGTCTGGACTAAAAAACAAGATATCAGATGTCCATGATGATTAAATGTCTCCATCTTGGATTCAATACTTTTACATTTTATTAAAGAATTGGAAGTGCAAAGTAAGAAGTTGGTTTCCTCAAAATTTTTGTAGCAAGAAGTTTTAAGATCTTTGATGGACAGATACAAGTTTTTAAAATTAGGAAAGTTTTTCTTTGGAAAATTTATGTATGAATTCTTTTATAATCAAATTTAGGCGTGTAACATGTAAAATGCCTAATAATGGATTTTAATTTATATATTCTAATGAGTTTATTGCAAAAAAGATAATAATTTATATGGAACATTTTATTTTCCCATATATATCACTTCATTTCCTTCAAGTATATATAACTGTCAACGTTTCCTACTGTTTTATTCATGATTTTTACTTTCTAAATGTGAAACAGGGAAATTTCACTGAAAACCAGTGCAAATCAGATAAGGTCCATTCATTTTCAGTGAATTTTCACTATTATATTTCAGTTGTTTATCTGGATTTGCACTTAAAATCAATGAAACTCCATTCTTTTTTATAAAATTTAATAGCTGCTCATAGTAAATCTTTCCAATGTAGTAAAAATGATTCTCAACTTACTGAAATGCTGCAACCTTTATAAAAATTACTACTTTTCTCAATATAAGCAACAACTTTGTGTGGTAATTTTAATGAAGCATCACCTCGTCCCAAGATTACACTCATCGTATGATAGCAATTTTTACTAAAAAATTCTCCCTATACATTATTAGTTGCACCTGCCATACCTACTTATTTGCAGTAGCCTTCTCGCATCCTCTCGCTAAAAACTTTTTTGTCGAAGGTTTAATTAAACGCGAAACCATTCAGATAACGATCGTCTCTCCAGCGATCTAAACAATTAATCCCACAGAAAAGACAACACAAGCCTCAAGAAAACTCGTGGCTGCCACGATTTCATCACACGGCGAAACCTTAATTGCCCGGCTAAGCGTAAACCAAGCTCCTTTATTAACCGCGTCGCAAAAAAAAACGTAATTAGCATCCATCACAAATTGACAAGGAAGACTCCCCGCGCAATTTGCTTACGCCTTGGCTCCCCGTTTCAGCGATACCCCTATCCCCTCCCTTACCGCTCCATCCGCCGAATCGTAATACCCTTTTTCCTGCGCTTTTCCCCGCTCGTTAATTACGCCTCCGGAAAGTAAGCTCGCGCGGCGCCTTTTCCGCGCTCTTATCGCATTCCTCGCGAGTCCATCCCTCCGCGTCTCGGCCCTTTCTCCTCTCGATCGACCGACGTCTCCCTCCTACCTCTCGCTCCTCTTTAATTACGTCTCCTTTATGTCCGCGCTTACCGTTAAGCTCGCCGTGACTCTCTTATCTATCGTTTCGATGTCCTCTCTACTCTCCCTCCTCTCGTCTCTTTTTTTTAAGGATATACACACGAGGCAGTTTTTTCCCACTTCCTTTTTTTCCATGTCTCTATTATCCTCTTCTCTCTTGCACTCGGCTTTTCCACGAGGCCTCCATTCACGCGTACGTCCCACTCGCCCTTGGATCTCTCCCTCTTCTGGCTTCGACTCGATTCCCCCCTTCACGGTCTCTTCTGTTTTTACATGTCGAGTGGCGAGCGAGGGACGAGTCGACGGGAAAATTGCGTTATATTGCTAATGACTTTCCTTTTTACAATGGAACTTCTTTATCTGTGCGTTTTTCATTTTTTTATTCGCTCGCTGAGATAATAAAGCGTGGCCGCGGCGAAAATTTTATGGGAGTGCAGTTGTAAAATAAGGAGCTTATAAATCGCGGTCTTTATGCACGAATCAAAGAAGTATAAATGAGAAGCGCTTCGATCGGGAAGCCTTGTAAAGTATTCGGAGAGGAGGATAAAGTACCGTATTGTGCGCGATGCGGCCGGTGTAGCTCCTAGGGTCTAAATGAGTATTGAAAATATACGGGATTTTTCTACGGTTTACGTCTCGTAGATTACTTTCTTTACGGCTGCTTTTATGCGATAAGGAAGCTTTGCATAGAAAAATCGGATTCCAGCTGTTCTGGCATTATGCACTTTATTCCACGTTAAGATGTCCGTTAAATAAAATTCTTCTAATTGTAAGATATAAAATGTCGGTATAATTAGTTTCATAAACATAAATTAATTTAAATAAAAATCATTTTTCCACACTTTGCATGGTAAAATGCGGGGTTCTTCCACGCAACAGCAAAATCAGACATTGCTATTTTGCACTAGTATCCCATCTTTTATTTTCTGTCAAAAAGTAAACGATATAAATAACTTATTAATACTATTCACCCTTTAGTCCAATTACGAAAAGGAAGCTTGAAGAGGTACTATTCATTCAAACTGCTTTTAGATAAGTGGTTACAACTTTTTAATATCTGTAAAATTTATAATTTTGCAAATAATCATAACTATTTTAATATAATCTATAAAATCGATTAAAATTATTTTAGACAAATATTTCTAAAATTGTATTGAATTACTTATATACACGTGTCAACTCAGTTTTAACGTTTCTTTTTTCACGAAGACAATGAATTAATAGAGTAGAACAGCAATAAACACAAAATTAATAATACTAAACTCCAATAAAAGCAGGAATAAAGAGGAAGGCTCCTAATCGATCTGCAATTCGGAAACCCCGCCATTGACACCCTCGTCCCCCGACACCCGAGATCCTCCTCGCGCCCGTCGACGCCGACATAATCGAAATCGAGGCGGACAAACGCAAGAACAGAAGCGAAGTCGTCGACGTCGGCGAAACCCTCTAATAGTCCCCGCGTAGACGCTCGTACGTCCGACAATCGCGCGCTTCGTAGAATCGCCCGCCCTTCGAACGATATGCCGAGGGGTCGGGAGGGGGATTAACGCGCGGGGGAGAGAAGAGCCTCGCCGCACGAAATAAATGACCGAGCGGAATGGACGAAGTTCCCGCGGCGGGAGAAGGAAGGACCGATGGAGGCTGCAGCGCGGGCGTAATTTGTAATGAAAATATTGCCGTCGGTTCTATGTACGCGCAGTATTGGTCGTTGCATCGGGGGTGTAATTGCTTCGGTGCCACCGGAATTTTTCGGGTATTAGGTGGATTAGCGTTGAAGGAGATTAAGCGCTTGTCATTTGTTTAAAACATGAAGAATATTTTTGCTTTCTCATCGAGGTAGCTTTGTAATAGTAAAAAAAGTTTCTCTAAAAACGAGATCTATTAATATTCGCGAATCGAGAATTTAAGCGCTCCACGCTTTCGGAGTAATTTACGTAGAAATACGTTTATTACATTATACGCCCGAGTCGGACTCTTCAGTGGTGACAGCGGTGTCTAAAAATATGTTATAAATGTATTGAATAAAAAATTTTTTTTTCAAGTTTTATTATTTTTAAATTAAATATTAATACATCTAAGCAATAAATAATGCATTGGCAATTGATCATTTCCTTTGGCCTTTTGTGTTTTGATATCTTTCTCGCTAGCTCTCTTTCTTATGTAACATACAGGTGACAGGTCAAAGTACATCAAATGTCACGGAATTAATGCGCCCGTGTAAACATGGATGATTGTGCAATTATAGATACAAAGCGGAATTGTATAATGCAGATTTTTTCACTTTTCAATAAATATTTTAAAATACATTCGTATACTGACTTTTATTAATGCAATTGTATCAGAAGTAGAAAACAGTTTTATTTTACCAGTGCTAGTAAAATTCATCACACTTCGAGTGCTTAATTTTTTTGTCCTTTTAATAAAATTGTAAAATTCAGAAAAAGAATCAAAAAATACGTATTATGTATTATTTGCAACTTGACATTACTCGATCATTGACATTATACTTTACATTATTCGATCGTTGACATTACACTTGCATCTGTGAGTTATGCTAACTGATTTTTTAATAAGTGCTATTTACAATACTTGAATTTATAATGCGTAATTTTATGGACGTTAATTTATTTATATGTTAATTTGTTTAAAAATTATTCTGCAAATGGCACAGTTATAAAAAAACTCGACTGTAAAAAATAAAAAACAAAAGAAGATCGAAATATTTATGCAATTCATTCTAAGCAAATTAACTCCGATCTAGTGCACATTGTGTAAACTTTCTAATTGCAATTAACGTCAATCGCGCGATGATAATCGATCCAATTGAATAATCAAATCGTGAATTTGAAATACCAAGAGTTGTAACAAAGTTCTCGGGCCTGGTATTTTCGTGGTCAATTACTGATGCAGAAAGTAAATTAAACTCAAAAGACCCGTATATATTAATCGGCGATCAACATGCAGCTCGAATGGTCTGTCATTCACTTCTCATTCTTCATCGAGTCACAGTCTTTCAAAACGCTGCACTTAACAACGCGAGAAAAGTTAAGATGGACTTTTTTACGGCAAAAGACCACCCAGTCATGCTTCGAAGTATAGAAGAGATGAAGGAGCAGAATAAATTGAACGTCGATAGTTACACGAAGTTTAAGACGCCACTGACGCCGATCCAGAGCTTTTACGCCGGCAAATCTGTCTTTTTGACCGGTGCCACAGGCTTTTTGGGAATCTGTTTGGTCGAGAAGTTGCTGAGAGATTGTTCAGATATAAAGAAGCTGTACCTGCTTGTTAGATCCAGAAAAGGTGTCACGGTAGAAAATAGAATGAAAAAATATTTTAGCAATGCTGTAAGTATTGTATTGTAATCTTCATAAAATATTGTTTTGATATTTTTTATTGATTTTTACGAGTTCGTAAAATTGTTAACATAGTTTAAATTAAAGCGTTCCTGCACAGTTAAAAAATTAAATGCGGACAATTGTTTTGTCGTGTCATTTATTTATATGATGCCTTTTCGGTGACTGTTTTGTCGTCTTCATTTCGTTTTATACTAATTTTAACACCAATTTAATTTGATTCAATTAATTCTTATACCTCTAATAGATCATACTGTTTCTAGGTATTTGGCCGATTGAGAAAAATCAATCAAAATTTCGAAAACAAAATAGTATTAATAAATGGAGACCTTGGCGAGAGAAACCTTGGTTTATCCGCTGAGGATCGGCAGCTGTTGATCGACAATATTGATATAATGATCCACAATGGCGCATCAGTGAAATTTCATGAACGCATTAACGTATCTCTAAAAATCAACGTTTTAGGCACCGAAAACATGCTCGAGCTTGCTTTGGCTTGCAAGAATATGAAAGCTTTTGTCTACGTGTCAACTGTTTATTCGCACAACTACAGAAAGCTTATCACAGATGAGTTTTATGAACCACCGGTCGATCTAGAAGTAGTTCGTGATATGATATCCGTGGATGAGACGATAAAGGACGGTTTATCAGAAGAGTCTATTAAGAGCTTTTTTGGCAAGTGGGCAAACATCTATACTTTTACTAAATCCATTGCAGAAGATCTCGTTAAACAATATAGCGAGAAGGCCAATTTTGCCTGCAGCATTTATAGGCCCAGTATGGGTAAGTTTAAAATCAAATGCAAAACGATGTAATATTAATTTTAATATTTTATGTTAGTTACCTCAGCCTACAAAGAGCCACTTATTGGATGGGTAGGAAATAAGTTGGGACCTAACATCGTATTTGTGGGGAATGGTTTAGGTCTCATTCACGTTTTATTTGATTCTTATGAAAATTTAGATATAGTACCTGCAGATTACTGTGTAAACGCTCTTATCACTTGTGTATATGATGCCGCAAGACAATGGTTTGTACTGATATTTTTTTTAAAAACTTAAGATCAAGTGTGGAACATTATTACAGGGATTAATTATTGCAGGGAATGTGAAAGAGGTCCAAAAGTTTACAATTTCGGAAGTAGCATGGCTAACCCCGTAACTACGAGGAAACTATATCGTTACACAAGTGAAATGTTGCCTACTGTTGGAGTAGAAACAGCAGTGTGGCACATGTCAGTAATTTTCGCTTCTAACAAATGGCTATTCCTTGTACTACATTTTTGTTTACATTGTATTCCGGCCGTATTTGCAGACGCAGTTCTTTTGGCTATGGGAAGAAAACCAAGGTAATCATATGAAAATTAGTAAATTGAGCAAAATATTCGACATAAAATTAAAATGAACGGTAAATAAAACAACTACATTATTGTATTGCAGAGCATTGAATATTTGTATATTAGCTACTAAAAATATGGGTTGGATATCGCACTTTATGACATTTGGCTGGAAAATTCAAGTTTCAGAAATGAGGAGAGTATTCGATACAATCAGTGAATCGGACCGAAAATTGTTTGATTTTGATATCTGGAATTTGCATTGGAAAAACTACACGAGCAAGATTATACTTGGTGGCAAAATTAACTTACTGAAAGAATCGCTAGATAACATAGAAAAGTCAAAAAAACGTTTTAAATTATTGAGATTTGTACATTATACATTTTTAACTGTATTTTACTTCATTGTGGCATATTTTGTTTTAATTAAATTAGCATACTAAGTTAATTTTCTGCTTTTGTACAAAACAGTAGTTAAAATTAAATTTAAAGCTACAGCAGAATTTAATTGATTTTGGTACCTACTACTTTGGTTTTCGACCTCTTCAAGAATCTACAAAATCAATTTCATTGTGACCCTTGGTCATGTAGTGGTCGGTGTTAAACAATAATCAAATGTATAACTTACATTTATTATATTTTATGTATGATATAGTAAAAATTTCTAGAAAGGCAAAACATACCATCATTACCTTGAAAGATTGGACATTTTTTATTCACTCATTCTCACCGTGTAGGTATAAACAATCTTCTTTTTTTACTTCGTGATACTTATTTTTTTCGATATAAAGAAATGTTTATAAATTTAAAATTACTTTTCATTTGCTTAAAAAGTATCGAGAATAGAATATTTTGAGAACGTATTTTCTCCATAATTTTTGTTAACCTAAATATTTTTAAAAATTGCTAAAGCCATTTTAAAAGAGAATGAGAAGAAAAATTGGAAGTAGAAATGAAAGCAAAGTGTAAACGTAATAAAGCAGTGAAATTAGTTTTATGAGCTTCGAGCATTAGCGAAGAACATTTGTCATGAGGAGGTTCTAAGAAAAGTTCTAATATGTGTCAGTCACGTAATCCTCAGGGAGCGAGCGAGTAAATACGTACAACGCCGGAAGAAATGGACGAAGTTTGATGAAGCGTCGAAGGAGGGACAGAACGAGGGGGCAAATATGGAGAGGAGAATAAACACGGCGAAAAGAGTTATAGCTTCAGAAACGGCCTGCAGCGCCGAGTGCCAAAATCACACTCGCGCATCGATAAAAATAATCTCGCCATCGAGAAGCGGGTTACAACTACTTAAACACCAATGAAATGAAATGTAATACGATTATCTCTACGTGTTAGAAAAAAAAATCGATGGGAACGAATACACGTGAACGAATACAGTGAATTATGACGGGCCTTTGTAAAGAGCGATCCCGGCATTGTAGGGCTGGAATTGCGATGCGTGCGGTAGGCATAAATCAAAACGCGTGTTTTTATCGTGGCCGGCCTATGCGATAGGCGGCGCGCATTTATCGGATTTAATTAAACGGAACCAATTGGCACTTGTAGTATCAGCAGGGCGTAATGAGTTACTTGTTTACATGGCGGGTATTAACTATCTTGCAACCCGGGCAATTACAAATTGCACCTGTAACTGTAAAAGAAATGGATGGCGCGCGTTGTGCAGTGTAATAAAAGCAAGGGGAATTAATGTTTTCTATATTTCCAGTTTTCAGGCGGCTTCCTATAAGATGAGGCATGCTAAGTATGCAGCTTTAAATTTGTTTAATATTTGAAAAGTTTTTTATTTGACTGCATTTACGGTTAGTACCGTCGTTATTTCAATTACCCAACAGATAAAATTAGAAACATTGGTTTATATCAGCAATATCGTGAACTAAAAATGACTCAATTAGATTTTTGAAGAACTCGTTATGTTAGAGAAAAGCAATCGATAATTAAACTGCATTTGTTTAAAATAAATTGGAAAAAAGAAATTATTTCTATTGAAACAATTATAAAAGGTAATACACCAATGAAAATCAAAATCATAATTTCAATCGTACAAAAATACAGGATTTTATAAAATCCTGATTCTTCTATTGAGTTCGGAGAAGAACGATGTATTAAACTGAATATTGTAGCATGAGAACCAGAGAGTGCATCCTTGCCCAATTTTCAGTACGCAAATTTCAGTTTTATTTAAATGTATGCGATCTTGTTTTGCAATACAACTGTACGTGCTTCCAGGCAAATCCTGCGATTTATTCGCGAATGACGAAGCTGAAGCAGAGTCTAAGCCTGCTATTTATTGGGTTTCAACGTTTTGTGAATACTTCGCCAAGATTCCAATCGTCGAATGATAGAAAATTTTATTTTGAAAACGTTTTTACGCCAGATTATTCGAAACGTATTACTTTTTTTCGCCAGCGTGCAAGTTTTGTATTGAATACACGGCTTTTACGTTTGTACTGTGAAGGTATATCTGTTTGAATTTAAAACTTTTACGCATTTCAGACAAGTTTCAAATTGTTCTAATATTAAAAAATCCACATCGTCCCCTACTTATTAGTAAACACTGCGAAACTGCCATCCATTCGGTAATTCAATTTTGCGTACTGCACGAAACTGCGGACCCTTTCAATTAGTAAATATCCGAGCGAGCAGAAGCGCAGCAAAGTTCCTTTGAAAATTCCCTGCAATAATGCGCCATACGGGCTGGAGCAATAAAAGGAAACCACGGAGGGAAGCCGAGCTGCGGGGGAGAAAGTAGCGGAATCAAAGCGAGTGGGAGGCCGAGTGAGCGATGGCCGTCGCGCGGCCGTCGATCTGTACTGGCGTGCAGTGGTCCAATAAGTCTAAATCACGTGGCGCCGCCGACCACCGGGCGATTATCCTCCGTTGAAAATTTGATTCCGTAAGGACGACGGGAGCCGTGACTACGCAGCCACGTCGAGGATCGACTCCGAGCGGAATTTTACAGGTTCTGTATGCGTACACGCGGTAAGTGGAGTCGGCGTGGATTGACGGTGGAGCTTGACCCTCTAAATGAAATCCTTCGTTACTGACGGATATATAGGCTCCTGGCGACGGGGGTGAGGTTTTTCGAGATTGCGGGTGCGGTGAAATTTATATCTCGGCAGTAAAATTTTTATTTGTTTTTCAAGGTTCGAGGGAAGCAGGTCTGCTATTTATTTTAAGTATTTGTAAATTGCTTTATGATGTGTGAGGCTTTGAAGTTTTAAGCTTATAGAGGCTGAGACAACAAATTTTGTCTTAAATTTTGTATATTATTAAAGCTAAAATGTTGAGAAATAAAATCTTTTCAATACATTTGATTAGAAGAACTTTTTTTCACAGTTTGAAGTAAAAACGTATTCTTTTTTATAAAACAAAAAAATTAAGGTGGTGGTTTCCTTTCCTTTTTTTATAAATTTTAATTTTTATAAAGCACGATAAATAAAAAAATCGTAATTTTCTATTTTCTTTTGTTCTCTTCAATCTATTAAATTTAATAATAGAGCCTAATTTATCCTACAATTTTCTAACATAAAATACCTGTAAAAAGGGAAAAAGCTATTTTAGAACATAATTGTACGTCTAGACTACAATCTATGCATTTATGACGTTCTTCTTTGGAAGTAAAGTAAAGCGTACTAAAACACTAAGCTTGCTTGTATTACCTCCTTTAAGTACAAAACAAAAAGTCCTCGTAAAGTAATTTCACTCTTAAAAGGTGTTAGAAGCCAGTCGACACCTAGGAATTAATGAGTTCTTATCTCTATTTTTTTGACACGTTAATTGAAACATTGTATTAAAAAGCCAGGCCTGGAGCATTTAATTTAGATATAAAAGTGACCCTAAAGCATAAAATTTAACGCATCCGAGAATTAGCAGATAAAAAAGGCACGCTGTAAAACCTGATACAACATTAGCCGATATCATCTCGAATAAACCCCTAAAAAATTTAAGAGCCGAGTAAATTCCATTGATGTGTCAATTAGTACCTTTTAAAGCGCGTCCATTGTAATGGCTCGCCTTTAATTTAATCCGCTTAAAAATCCGCGTAATTCCAAATAATCGAGATGAAAAACACTCGCCGGGGGAGAATTTAAAGCAGCCGATATCAGCGGGCAAAACGCCGCGCGATAAGCGGCAATTAAACCTCGCTTCGCACACTAACATACCTTCCTCCGATGAAATAAAACGAGAAAAACCCTCGAGCGCAGTACTCGCGGCAAAAGAAAGTGTGTATCTCGATCAAGAGGAAGTCGGCTTTCGCGGGTATACAGAAAGGAAAAATCGCTCGCCTGTCGCAGGCGGAGGCATCCCACGGAACAAGTGTAAAGCCTCGGCGACCGTCTCCGTATCTGCGATCTGGAAAAATCCCATCGATTTCCAGCGTCGCGCGCGCGGAGTCTACCGGCCGAGATACCGCGAGCCGAGGCGGAGACGACGGGTATAATATCGCCGCGATGATACGCCGGGAGCGGAGGGGAGCCGCGAAAGAAAGGTGAGGATAATGTACGGTCGAGAGGGCCGGAGGAGCCAGTAAAAGGAGAGGAGGCAGTAAAAGCGCGTCCCGGGTGCCGCGAGGGAACGAGCGGGGCATGAAACGCCGAGTCAAATATTTGGATGAGGCGCGCTACCTTCTTTTTATGGATCGGGTATTTTTTTTACGGGCGCAGCGCGCGGCTCCGTCTTATCTCGCGGCCGATGCCTTTCGGAGTTGGAATGACTTCTTTGGGCCTGAATTTAATTTTTTTTTATTGGATATGCAATTGCAGAGAAGGAAATTAACTTTATTCTTGATAAGAAAGTCTAAAAGAGCAGTAAATTATGAATTAGGAAAGATTCTCTGGATCCTTGTACGAACCAGTTTTTTTTATACGAATTTCGATGTTTCAATAGAACTTTAACTTGGCTTCATTAGGTTTTCCAAATATCTTTCGAAATATGGATAAGTGAAATGCATCTGTATTCACGTAAACAGTGAATATTCATTTATTCTTATTGAAAGAGAAAATTTCATTAAACGACCTGATGAATACATCCTGTAACGGCGTTTTTATTACATATAAAAGATTTTTAGTGCTTATTAAATTTTTTTCAGTTATTATTTTACCTTGACTGAAATTTTTAAATGAATTTGAAGTTAAAGTAGTGAAGTTGGTTCTCTTAATTGAAATTATAAGTAAATGCAAGAGACTTTAAGATAAATGAAAGTTGCATACTTTCCAACTTCGTAATTCATCCCACATGCAAATTCAACAAAAAAGGGAGGAAAAGCCGATTCCTTAATATAACTCATCGCAACCACATTTAATTTCTCGCTCGGCCCACATTTGTAATTTATTCGTCAATCGCAGCACCCAGTTCCCATTTGCATTTTATAACACAAAAGGAGGAGCTCGAGCTCGAGCTCCATCTTGAAGACGCGTCCAGACGTATCCAAAACGAGCGGCAAAAATGCGCGAGAGTCTCGAGAGCCCAAAAGCGAAAAAAAGAGGTATAAAGAGAGGGGCAGAGAGAAAAGTGGAGCAAAAAAAAAGGAAGAAGCTCTGCCCGAGCGAAAGCAAAAGGAGAGCGAAGAAACAATTGGAAAACGGGAGAGGGAGAGAGGATGGAGATGAGGCCGAGCGTCGGCAGGTAGAGGATATCGCGGGACTTATGAGAGGAGCCGCTCGGAGGCCGCGCGGAACTATTAATTACGCGGACGCGAGCCTTTAAAAGTTGCATGGAATCCGGTCCCGCCGATTACCTCCTCTCGTCTCGAGGCTCTTATTTTTTTTTTCTCGTCACGCCACGCGTCCCTCGGCGCGATCTCGCATTATTATGCCCTCGCGTCGTTTTTTCCCTCTCTTTCTCCCGGCGGATTCAGGGATCCTCGTCCCCCGAGAGATAGAGAGAGAGAGATCGAGGGAGAGAAAGAGAGAGAGAGCGAGGGAGAGAGAGAGTCGCGTAACGCGCCCGCGGGACAAAGAGCGGCGGACAGATGGAGGCAAGGGAGGAAGGAAGGAAGCAACCGCGAAGGAGCAGCGCATAACTCCGTAGGTGATGACGACGCGCATGGTAGCTGCGGCTTTCGGGACTTCGCGGCCGGCTTTCATTTCCGAAGGTGCCCATTTGCCCGGGCGCGCGCAGATGTCGCCGGGAGCTCGGCTCGTCCCCCCGCGCTCAGCGTCCTGCACTCGCAATCAACTGTACCCTCCATACTTCATATGTGGGATATATACGCGCTTTCTATATACCCTCCTTTTTTTCGGCAATTTAATTATCATGCAAGGATGATTCATGCGAGGTATTGATCCGACACTGGCTGCTCGTTACTATATACGCGCGCGCTGGCGTCAGCGGAATCGTAAAAGCGCTGCTTTCATGCTTCGCTGAAAAATTGGCCAATTAAAGCGCGAGCCACCCTCGCTGGACGTATGCAAAGCGATAATAACGCATCGGTGCCCTCGTCACCAAAAAAACCCCGCGTAAGAATCTGTATCCATTTTCTAACGACCCTCGCACGAGGTTCTAACGGCTCGCCAAAAAAAGACGGAGGCGAAAGAAGGTAGGTATATAGGTGGGTGGGGGTGGGTCCGTAATTATCGTAAATAAACCGCGCGGCGGTCGTAAATAAAGCGTCCGGCGAAATTCGAGCGCACGGGGAACAAAGAGAGGGGCCCTCTCTCTCTCGCGTGCGCAGCCGTGAGCGAGGGACGAAGGCCGCGGCGAAGGAGTCGAAACGCGCCGGGCCGGGTACAAGAAAAAGGAACAAGCCGGCCGGCCGTTATTGTGTACAGTCCGAGAAAGGCCGGCGTGCAGGCGGGCTTTTCGGGCCGCGCTTTGGCACGCGAGAGAGAAGGACGGAGGGAGAGAGAGTTGCAAGTTTAATGCCTCCGTGCCCCGCGGCTCCATCGGCGAGTCCGCTCGCGTTCATTCCTTTCCTTTCCTTCGCGCCGTCTCGCCCCCTTCGCGGAGGATGGAGCGATCCTCCGGGCGGCGGGACGGCCGCGCGCGCTTATTCGAGATTCCGCAGACGCGGGGGATGTCACGCGAGGGGAGGCCGGACGCTATTTTTCCAAGAAACGGGGCGTTAATAAACTATGAGGGCGGAGGCGAGGGTAGATTGGAGTGGAGCCGAAATTCAGAGAGTAAGGGAAATACACGCTGTGGCCAGCTTGAGAAATGCGTACTCGAGAAGAAAATATTGCTCGCTAATGGCGGGACGAAGAGATGTGTAGTTTTAATGTATAGTTTTGATGATGTCCGTAATTTTTAAGAAACGTATGCGAACATTTTTAAGAATTAATTTAAAAATCTAGAGATAGCTTAAATTTGATTATTATATTTATATTTCTAGATTTTTTATAGTAATTACTTTAAAACAAATTATGAACATAAAGTATGTTGCTTATTTTTACAATAAATACGCGAAATGGTATGAATGAATCGTAGACGTCAAGGAATACGATCATTCGTCAAAACAAAATTTTTGAATGACGATCTTAATGATTTTCAATTCTGAAACTTTAATGAAAGTCTAAAAAATTCTATTACATTTATTAAAGTTTACAAAGCTGCAGCATAATATTTTCATAATTTAGTGACAACATTACAAATTACTTTAAATTTTATTCAAAAGTTTTCCTCGCTACATAGAAATTCTCCCTATTCTGAAGATAAATCAAAGGGGCACATCATCATTTAAAGAACCTGAGAATACACGAGATAAAAATGAAAAATGTCAACCCCCGTCATAAAATATTATTCAGAGCGATCATCGATTAGAAAATCGGCGATGTGCTGATGGCAACATAAAAATCTGTTTCGTGAGGTCACGACGACGTAGGAGATTTATAAGGGCTTTCCCGAGTTCGGATCTGATCGCGGCGTACATCTGATAAGCACGCATTGTCGACGCGCTCCGGGGTGAGGGGGTGAGGTGTTTGGGGGAAAAAGGTCCCGCCTCTTAGAACACTGAATGCGCTTAATCGGATTCTTACGACTTAGGCCAAGCACACGTCGGAGATGCTCCATACGCTCGCTCCCTATCCTCCCCCTCCGCCTCCCTCCGGTGCTAAGCTGATTTTATGAGCAGAAGCTCGCGCGTACCGCAGTTTGCGCCATTTACGGCTTAATTAACGCGCTCGCCAGGCGTGTATCAGTCAATATTTACAGCGCTTGAGTGAGTGCGGGCGCGGGCAAATTATAATTGCTTTCCTTTTTAAATTAACTTCGTTAATTTGTTTACGCCTGAATTATCAAAAAAATTTAACGACTTTATTTACGAGCGCTAATTGTAATTAAGCTCTACTGCATTCAAAATTTTCGTTGTGCATTTTAAACTAAATATATTGATCACGAACATACGTGGGGGAAGTGTTTTATCAGATAACCGCATGAATTAATCAGAAAATTTTAAAAGCTTTTCCGGATTTTTGAGAGTGAAGCTATGTGTACTTTTTCATGTTCTATCACAGGTTTCCGTTATGTAGATAAGACAAATTTCCTATAATTCAACAGGAACGATTATTGTGAAATCATTAAAACTGTATATATATATTAAATTTTCTAAGAATTCTTTGATAAGTTTATTAAAAATTTTATGTTTTTTTAAAAAATACCTTTTCAACGAAAATGCTACAATTTAGATATGATTTTTATGTACACTAAAATGTTGATCATATAGCATGATAAAACTAAATACGCATTAGCACATTTTTATTCAAATACTTTCTCCGGAATCTGCATTCAATTTTAAAACCTTCCTTTTCGAAGTTTTATAAAAAACTCAAAGCCTATACAACCACAAGTCTTTCTTACCGGTATCGCCTTACAAATTTTTATCCCTAAGTAACTGCACTCCTTCTATTACGAAATATCGCCTTCCGCAGCTCAGAAAAAGTTAATCGCGCAAAAAGGCGATTAACAACCGCACTCCTCCACCCACTGCGCAACACCTTTAATTTCTCCGAAACCCTAATAAAACCACTTACTAAAAAATAATCAATCCCCGAACAAACTTACGAGCGTCGTAAAAAATCCATCCGGCTTCTGCTTCCCCCGCAAAGTCGAACGGCTTATCGCGATCGCGTCGTCGCCTCGTCTTTCCCGAAACCCGACGAGGATTAAGTCGAGAGATTCGGGCTCGGTTTCGCCGGGCGGGACCGCGAGGTGGGCGAAGCGCGGCCTTGAGACACGGCCTTTTGTCGGGGAGGCCGGCGAGGCCTTCCTTTTATTCGCCGGCGGAGACGCGAGCGCGGGATAGCCGACTCAGCACGCGACGCCGGTCTTCCAGCCGAGGAGGCTGGAATGTCGAAGTGACGGGGGGCTTGACGGACGGAGCTCCGCCGAGCCTGCCGGGGGATTAATTCGAGCGTGGATACGCGCGCGCGAGGAATTGTTGACTGACAATTCGACGCGCGAAGGCACACATTTACCGCTGATGGTGCAACTTGGATGAAATGTGTTTTAACGCATATAGACGAGATGGTATCGGGTTAAAAAACTTGAGTAAAGCAGGCTATTTATGGATTAGCAGACTATGTTTACACGAGTTCTGTGACATCTCGAATGCAGTGTGAGAATAAGTATTGCAAATAAATGAATATAGCACAGATTTTTTGCAGATAATGTGCATTTTAAAAAATATTCATTTCTTTGATTTGAATTTATTTTGAACAGGGTATGGGAAAGTAAATACTTTTATGCAAGATTCTTAAATAAAAAATTATCATTTTAAAGTTTTCGGGTATCAAACCTCACAACTCGGCAACGGCTCTGAGACAGTTTGAGTCTATGAATGAGTATTGAAAATTGACTGATCATTCAAGTTATTTATGTCGTGCATTTCACCTGATTATTTTAATTAAAATATTTTTATTAAAAGGCGGTCAGAGCTTGATACAGCGTGTAGTATACATTTGAATATTTACAACCAGGTGGACTCTGAATCATATGTTTCTCACTAACGAGTCTGCAGTCGCAGTTTTATATATCCCACCTTTAGACCTAAATAATTTTAGACGTTGAAAAAAGTTACTAAAACTTTATCATTTACACGGTTACAACTAATTATAAAAATCAAGTAATCATTGAAAAAATCAATAGAATTTTTATAATAATCACCATCAAATGTCGTTAAAATTAAAACAACAAGAACGCTGTAACCTATAATCGATAATTGTTTTATTGCTGCGACATAGGTTGAAGAGATTTTAAAGATGTAAAACATTTTTTTATAGATTACAAAAACTTGTACTATAAATTAATGTGGGTATAAAATGTTTAACTAATACTTCGCAGTTCAAAAGAATATATTTTTTAATACTGTACTTTGTACAATTATTGTGACATTTACATACCAAATTAATACTTAGTAGCAACGTTACAAATCTTGATTACCGGAAGTATATAAAATAAACTAATAAGTAAATCGCCCTGTCAACCATCAGGATGTCGGTGACGAGTTTTAAGCCGATCCTAAAAGAAACTTCCCACTGTAATTACATAAAATAAACTAGTTTTTGACGCGGATTTCAGCTTTGATTTCTTATTTTCATTCCCACGCGCGAAATACAAAATAAATAAAAAACAAGCCATGAAGGGATTATTATTAAATTTTCACATTTATATTAAATTAGTAAACTTTGTATCGTAGTATATCCAATTTTTTTCATAAAATTGATCGAAATTATTCATCGAACGTGACGGATACTTCCCGAAAGAAGGAGGATAATAAGAGATCCCTTAAAGCGGATAAAGAATTTCCATAGGACTTGGCGTATCAACGCTCTATCCGTTTTTTCCAGCACCCGGCCGAAATATAAAGCCATAAATAAAATATAAGTAGACGCTGAGACTTTTCCGTTGCCGAAAGCTTAACCAAGACAAAGCGTTAGTAGAACGACTCGAGGAAATTTCATCCTGATCCAACCTCTCGTCTCCCGTACCTCATAAAATATCAAGAAAAAAATGGAAATAAAATGCTTGGTTATTATCCATCGAAAAAATATTTATAATAGAACAAATCAATCAAACTCTAAATTGAAGTCCATACAAACTGGATGATTCCAGGCTATTGTAACGTAGCAGTGTTTGTACTAGGGAACGTCCTTCCGCATGATACTTATCCTAACTGTGCTGCATTTCGTTCTATTATGATTTATCTAACTGTAACGCAATTTTTCAAGCGCCGAGACGTGGCTTAGAGGCAGAACCTCTACCCGCGTCCAGCCGGAGACCTTTTAGACGCGAAATTATAGACTGCAAAGGGCTCATTTCGCAGAAGAGCTTTTAAAACGTTCTTCAGGGCTTTTAGCCTTTTATCCATGCCCAACGTATTATTAGTCGCGGTTGCGCCTCGAAATGTTTCATCGTCCCTTTTTCTTCATTTTTTTCGAACCTCTTTCGCGACGCGAAAATTGTACGCGGCGGGACTTTTAATTTGAAATTGTCAGCGTAGCCGTGTTCAAAAACATGTCATTCTTGTCCTTTAATTCCAATCGACGACGGGCCCGTTCCTCTTGTCCTTCGTTTAATTTGTAAACTCGATTTTCTTGCAAACACCACAATCACCGCGATGCAAATTAAATTATAAATACAGTTAATTTACGAGGTGTTAATTAATCGAGCCGCGGAAATTCAAAAAGCAGCCGCTTGTTTACGAAGTCGAGTCATCGAAGAAGATTTTCTTAAATAAGGTCCAATCAAGTTCGATGATAAAAAAACTAAAAAGAGAGGGCGTGATATGAAAAATAAAAGTTACCGGTTTTCGGTGCTCTGGCCCACACGCAATAAATTGCTATTTTAATACCTACGGATAAAAAGAGCGAGGATCAAGCCGAGCGAACAGCCTGTCAATTAGTATCCTTTTTGGCCGATCTCGGCTCTCACGTGACTCAGGAAAAATTCCCGGTAACTAATCTTTCGGCCGGCGGGGCGAAATTATCATGAAATTTCAGGAGCGTCGGTCAAGACGGCTCGTTAGCTCGATTATTCGTGCACCACCCGGTAGACGCATCGAACCGACGCATTAAAGTTAATGATTAAGCTATTTCCTCCGGTTAGCGCTTCGATTATTTAATTGATGCTCGTTGCGCATTAAAACCTTTACGACTCGACTATTTCAGCGGCAATGAAAATACGAAGTGCTTGTACACGCCGGCGGCGGGGCATTTGAAATTTCGCAAAGTAAATTTATACTTCGCGGCGATAAAATCGGAAAAGTGATTCGAATAATATATGCGTAATGTGGTTAATTATTTATAAGATCGTCTAATTATCTTTTGAGAGAACAACGTTTTTATGTGACTTTTTTACGAATAGAGTATTTCTATGGTGTGTGGCGTTATAGGTGCACTGCCAACCTGTTGGGTTCGAAATGTCATTTTGTTAACGTCCGAGCGTGAGAGTAAATCGATGAGACTCTTGCTTTTAAAACTAGTTTTCTCCGGCTGTCAGAATATTACGGGGCTAGGACGGTGACGGTTTAATCTGGGATTTTTGCAATGCGATTCGATTAACCGCCTTATTAGTTCGTGATGAATAAAACATTCTATTATCCAGTATTTATAGTATCGAAATAGATTCGTTCCGCAGATTTCAGAAGATCGTACATCATTTTTAGGTAGATGGGAAAAAACTTCTGAGCGGCCGCTTGTGTTTTGAAACGTAGCCAAGTCTCATTGATATTCCAATAAAATATACACATATTTTTTAAATCGTATATAACTCTGTCAATACATTTTTTTTTTATAAAGTGATGATTGCTGTCGTATTAATACATAATAGATCAAATTTTTAAATCTGCTTCAGTAATTAAATTTGAGATTTTAATATTCAAAGGAACAAATCGAATCGCTCGTAGAAATAGCGACTTTACAAAATGAATTCATTAGTTACATTAATTCACTCTTATAATTGACTTTTCAGTATTTAGAGCATGAAACTAAAAAACAACTATTATGAATGCACGATTCATAAAGTAACATCCATCAAAATAAACTAACTGTAACAGTCAATGAAAACATGTGTTTCCCAACACTTTTACTCGTTTAAAACATTTCCGATAAATAATTTACACACCATACTTTATCAATTTAAATATTATCACCAGCTTCATTAACATTTCCGCAAATCAGTTCCTCCTTTGTCCAATAAACCATCCAAACATTTCTACCTCACCAACCGGCTATCTTCGAATCTACTTTCGACTTTCAGACACACAATCCCTAAACCCGACTCCATTGAAAGCACACGAGGAGAAGACCTGCACCCACCGAGAGCTCGACCTATTCACCGCGCTCTCATTGTTGTTCGCATCCTCCGAAAAAAAACGCACAGATTCCAACACCCAAAGCTATCCTCCTCGGTGTATCGTTTCACCTATCGGGTGAACAGCGAAAGGCGAGGGAGAGGAGCCTGGTTCGCGTTCCGAAAGAAAGCGCGGCAACAATGGCGTCCGCGCCCCCATTGACGCCCCGCGCTCGCGCGAAATTAACAAAAGTCAAGCGCGCATTCCGCGCAACTGTACTTATACCAGCGCGAGTGGAAGATCCAGCCGCGGCGATAAGGGTTTCACGGAAGAACGCTCAATTTTATAGAACCTGTTCTCCCTTCCCTCCTCCCTTTTACAGCCTTTCTCCCTCTCTCTCTCGCTGGCTCTTTCTCTCTCAAACGGGTTTTAGGATCGCGCACATGCATTTCACGCTCGGGCGACGTCTTTAAAGGCGCGTAAATTAACCTCCTCTCTCTCCCGCTCGCGTCTTCCCGAGCGCGCGTTCGTGTGTGCGTGTGTGTTATAAACTGGACGTTGATCGGCCGGATCGCGCGGTACAACATCATCCGCTCCGCCCGAGAGTGGAATCCGAAAATCGGTGATATCTTAATTGGTCAGGCGGGGAGGGAATCCTCGGCCCCGGAGATTCTCGCCGCGGGGTATCAAAGTTGCCCGAGCGCTTCGAGGTGCCGGGGGAAATGACGCAATTTTTCGTGGCCCGGCGCGCGTGCGTGCGCGCATCAAAGCTGTATATCGCGCAGAGGCGGGAGGGTAGCGTCGGAGGGCGAGCTCTGATTGATTTAATGTATTGCGCGCTTGACCATTAGTCAGCCTGGCCGTTGGATAAAGTCGTACGCGCATAAACATACATAAATCACGTGGCCGAGGGCAATTAAACGGATGCGCGGGCCACGGGGTTTGATGCCTTTGAAGCGTATACTGATGCCGTTTGGGTCCGCGGCGCTCTTATCAATTTTCAATGCGGTAGTGGCGGTGCACAGCTTGCGCCGAGTAAATATTAATGAAGGTTGTTGATCTTTTAATGCGAGGGAGGGTGTGTTTATTCAACTTGGATGGATTTAATTGAATGAAAAAATTATCTGCGAATTGAGAGATCAAGCGTCGTTAAAATGTTTATTGATTATTTAGCCGCTTTTTTTATGACGAATTTTTGTTACGGCTTGGTCAGTAAGTTATACCTAAATAAAAATTGATATTTAATTACGATATTACGGTCGACGGAAACCATTTCACGTCCGTAAATATTGCCTGTGATGAAGAGCTAATAATGAAATTATCGTTACCATGGAATCAGGACGAGGTACACGCATGAATCAAATCTAATTTTCAGATTAGTTATGCGGCCAGGATTTCCTATATGAAATTTACGATCGCAATTTATTAATAACATAATAATCGAAAGTGAACTATTATCGACAACCACTGTTGTAGGATAAATATTTGAATAACTATTACACTCAAAATTAATTAAAATTTTCCATGAAGTGCAGTATATTGTCACAAGTATTTTTAAACCGGCTTTGACCATCATTAATTGCGGTTATCGCGATCATAAATAACATCGCCTATCTGTCGGCGTAAAATCTTAATTAATCTTGTGAGCTCGTAAAAATATGAAATTTTTTGCAACTTTTAATATTTTCGCATAACTTTGCGATCAAGCGTCCATTCACCCTGTCCCTATTATAATGAGAACAAATAAATTAAGGCATTTAAGTCATTTTCTTTAGAGCATGCATATTACCCTTCACATAAATTACCCAAATCGAATTTTCTTTTTAATTAAGAGTTCTAATGCTACGAAAACTTCGCTATAAAAACAAAAAAACAAAATCAAAGCCATGCCCTTCGTCCGTAAAATACGATGTAAATTTGGCCCAATTTCGTCGTGGACGAGGAATACAAACAGGTAATGAGTGTGCAATCAAGGGAAAGTGACGGCGGGAGAGAAATGAAAGGCTCTAAAGAGAGACACAAAGTGTTGAATCAAGGTGAATCATCAAGTCGGAGGGTGGGCGGGAAATAAAAAAATGCCGTGGGGCTCATTTACATGCTCGGGTATTGATTTTCTTATCGCCAAAGGAGCGTACGAGAGCAGCTGAGTGACCCAACCTAGCCCCGGCTTGTTAGGTCTATTGCTTTTAGGAAATTGTGCTTGATGCCTGTCATTTGTTAAGGCTGGAAGGGACGCTATTGAATAAACCGCGCGTGCTGTATTTTTATCGCCCCTACCGAAAATTGAATGAAATACCACGCCGAGCGTGGATGACAAAAAATCAAAACGTTTGGATTATGTATAATTCAACAGTAGACGGATGCCACCCCTAGGTTGACTCCGGGGAAGTTCGACAAATGAAAATTTCCGTCACGTCGTATATATAAGGAATTCGAAAAAGTTAGGACGGTGCTAAAATACACTTTATCGCTCCTAAGGATACTCATTTATTCTTCCGATAAATAAAATAGCTGCGCTTAAATGCACAGAGACAAAGTGTTTTTTATGTTTTCCCAGACTGCCGTTATCGGAAAAATTGTAATAGCTTATCGTAAAATTTAGTAGAAATATAAAAAATGTTACTACAAATTTTTGCAATAACATTCTTTAGATATCTAAATAAATTTCATCAACAATGGCTGATATTTGAGAAGATTAAAATACACAAAGCTATTACAGTTTTTACTAACACAATAAGACTTTTTTCTTTTTTCATCGTTTAAAGAAATAAATCAATAACTATTCAATGCACTTAAAAAATTTTGTATGTACCTACGATTTTTTGCTTTTAAAATGAAAACTTTTAATAAGTTGCTATCGTTTAAAAGATTGTGGCCTTTTCGAAATTTTTCGAAATAAACTCTGCTTCCTAAAGTTCATTAATTTAATCATCAAAAGATTGATTCTGTTCTCTACCATAAAATCAATGGAGTCTAAATGCAATTGAATGTTACGTTTCAGATATTCCAAAAGGATCACTGCATCTACTTTGTAATTATTTTCGGTTTGCAATCGCAAACATTTCGATCGCATCAATACCCTGAATAGTTCATTGATTAGTACGAACAGTTTCTGCCGTTAAAAAGAGACAAATTATTGAGGGCAGTATAATGTTGCAAGCTGGTATTCTGTGTTTATATAAATCAATCGCGAACGTCACGATCTATATAAGTATCGCACTGAAATCGCAATTGCAGGCCGGCGGCTGTACCGCTATAATACTTGTAACCGTAAAAGCGGTACAATTGCATAGTGGTAATTTACTAGGCATTCAAATGCCCCGCGCACATTCCGCTTACTCGGGAATATTTTATTCTCTGCTAATTACAATTTATAGAGATGCCGCGAATGCCCCGTCGATTCTTTCTCTTTCGAATTTTCGCGCCACCGGGATACCGGAGCAAACGATCCGAGGCGGAAAAAAACTTTCCGCGATACTCATCATCGCTCATTTCTCTGGGAAAACGACCGGAAGGCTCGCTCTTGAAAGAGAAGCCGAGTCAAAATAAAAAAAAAGTGCAAACACAAATTAAAGCCCGCGCGGGTTCGATTCGCCAGGCGTAAAAAAAGGAGGAGCGGAGGCCCCTTTATGATTGATGGAGCGCGAACTCGGCCGGCTAACGAAGTAATAAGCGCGCGTCGGGGCTGAAAAAGGGACGACGCGCGCGGTCAAACAAAATGACATAATTTTGAGCGATCGCCGGTGCGCGGAATGCGAGCGGACGCGCCGGCGACGGCATTGTTCCGACTCCTTTCGTAATTGCGCGGACGGAGCCGCGGTAAAAAGGCGGAGGAGATTGAGAAGACGCGGAAAGGGGGAGCGACGTCGTTTCTACGGGCGCAGCCGTTTTTATGGTCTCGGTATTTCATTTTCGAATGAAAGAATCGCGAAAATTATACGCCGAGGTCCGCGCGGAAGGGATTTTGCTCGCAAAAAAGGGCACCTTTCAGACGTTTGCTTTTTCAAGACGGGGAAACGACAGACGAGAGGAGGTGAGATGCTCGAAAATTGGATCAGCTCGGGATAACGATGATGCGAAATGAAACGGCATTTTTTCGTATAATCAAAATGTTGCGCAGTAAAAAAGTTTTATTTTTTAAAATTGAATTTTAAGTGCAATAAAAAGGTTTAAAGTGACTAAAGCGAAAATATTAGAAAAGATTATTGTATTCGTCATTGCATAGTTACACATTTTATTAATGTTTCTGCAAATCAAAAACTAGACAACTAATTGTTCTAAAATCAGGAAGCAAGTTCAAGGTGTGATTATTTACTAAAATCAATTATATATACTAATATTCTACAATACATCACTTTTTTCTTTCAATATCTAATTTATAATTGATAATAAAAAAAATTTAGGCAATAATAGAAAATAAATATTTTGTATAAAAGTAAAATAAACGAGAATTTTGTTCTAGAAAAATATTTGAAATATAAATCTTGAGGTGGAGAGACCCGCATTGCTACTTATTTATCACGTGATTCCTCTTTCTCTATCTGCATCTGAAGGTGTAGATTCCGGTATAAACATAAATAATGCACTTATATGCACCATAATCAAAATTTATATTCCTTAGGGTGTGAGTATCCAAAGCTAGTGGACCGATTTCCTCTTGACAGTGAGCCTAATTATTATTTATACGGTTAGGGTCAAGAAGCTCCGTTCCAGCGTGATTGATGCGCTGGGACTAAACCAGTATTCTTTTTTTAGGATTTCCGTGGCATTAACATACCTAACTCGTTTGTTAAGCGTTTCGCGTTTCGTCGGGAAATCGATGTTGCTTGACTGGAAAAGTGGAAACAAATGTTTCCCGTAATTTCTGGGAAGACGCCTCGAACTATCGATTACGCATTAACTTACCGTTGATGAATGGATATTTAATGAAACTTAAAACCTGGAGTACCGTTTTAGTCTGACACTTACCTGAAACAAAAATACAAAATTTATTGTACACACGTAAGAAATTCAATTAAAAAAAGGAAGATGTGCCAAAGTTGCAGATTTTTGCACTAATTTAGTAAACAAGCTGTAAGTTTTGTTTTTATTAGCAGACGTATGATAACTGAATTACGTAGCAATATTTCTTTTTAAACGTGAGGAAAGTAGACAAAAATCATTATAGATCATTATATACACAACAACTTTTCACGAGTGAAAATTGTTTCAAAAATGCTTAAAAAGTGTTTACTACAAATAGGATTTTATATAAAAATTACTGCTTCGTAATTCAACAACCAAAATGCCTTTAAAAACTATATTAGCATTATCTGTTCTTTGCACATCTTCCTTCAATAATAATCGTTGAGATCAACTCATCAATTTTGCATAAAAGTACAATCTCAACTTCAAACTTAATTACTTTCGCGTCGGCACCTCGATAAATCGCTTTTCAATCTAAAAGCCCTGCAACAAATCCAAGCTGCCGCGCCCCGGGGCACACCGCGCGGCGAAGCACTTGTGAGATCCGAATCGCACCGGGGCCTCTGCGCGATAACCTTCCCCGTTAAGAGAAAAAGAAAACCGGCGCGGATCGAGATGGGAGATCGGACAAAAAGGGCCCGAGATCGTGGATTTTTCGATCGGAAGCGCGCGGCCGCGGCCCCTGGGAGCCGCGCTAATTGACGTGGAGCTTTTTTGCGGGGGAAGATCGCGGAGCGAGGCAAATCGCGTCAGAAATTGCTCGATTAATCAAGTCGTTCCCGGGCGTAATTGCGACGCGCCGGTGAGCCGTGGCTCCGGGCCCTGTGCTCGCCTTTTTTCCGCTATTCAAATATGCCCAGGTGTTATGGCGAGTGGCGCTTAATTGGCGCATGTGCGCTGGAAAAGCGCGCTTTACATGGACGCACCACGGCGATGAGAATTTTACGCCGGAGTGCGAAAAGGTGGATGCTGATTGCGGGTGTGCAGTAATTTATGATTTTTTTTTTATTTAATCGTTAATTATTTAGAAAGTAGGTAAGTGCATGCTTACAATGGTTATGAAGCTGTGCTACTTTGATGAGGGTATTGTTTTGCAATAATTGCTATAAGAACGTCATGTAATGAGAAGTAAGTAATTGATAATAATTTTACGTTTGTATAATACGTGTGAAAAGTTTTGTTTGATAAAAGCGATTAAGGTTACTCTATCCGTGTAAGGCAAACCACTTTTAATTAAATAAGAGTTTTTGCATTGTTAAAATTTAATTTTACTAACTGAATTTTTGGTACAAACAATATTTTATGTCGAATAATTTTTGTGAAAGGGTTAATTTATAACAAATATTTAACAGGTTTATGTTTACATTTGTTAGAACAAAGTATGCTTTTCTAGGAGGATAAAAAATGTTTGCCGTCACCGCCCGGCTCAAGTGTTTGTAATGATCAAGATGGCAGTCACGTAGATACTAATGGCAGTGCATATCTAGCCGAAGACAATGAGCAAGGAAATATTTCAGTCTTTAAAAGGAAAACTATTCACAAATGTTTATTAGTCAGAATAATTTGAGAAATACAGAGCTTGCAACAATGAATATTTAAAAATTTTGCAAGTGATTAATAGAAATTAAGCCCACACTTATGGCAACACCATTTACATTAATAATAAATTTTAAAAAGCCTAATATTAAATGGTTTTTAGAAGCTTATTAAAATGAATTAAACATTGTCATAGCGTACTTATCCTATCATCAACCGTAGTTCGCGTTGTAGAAATATATTAGCATGTCTGACCATACCCAACCTAATCTACTTAAAAATTGCTCCGAAAAAGTTATTGCTCTTGTACCCCGGCGCAAAATCAGTGTAAGATCGAATGAATAGCTCAATTTCAACAGCCCTTCAACCCTCGCACAAAGGCAAACAGAACCCAACGTCGGAATCCGCCTCGCAGTTTAAACTCCGCTCGGATCGATATGCAGGACGCTCGCGAGCCCACCGTATGACTCAGAATTATCCAAACAATACCGAAATCGATGCGGAACCACCGCGATGAGCGTCCCTCCGCGTGCCTCGATCAATAGAAAGTCACCGCGACGGCGAACAAGAAGCGAGAGAGAGAGAGGAACCTCCTCGACATCGCGGCGACGCTACCGTCCCTTAGCTCGCCGGTACGGCCGCTCGGCGAATCGACATTCGCGGAGCGTCGCGTACTACGCGCTTCCACGCGCCGGGAATGCGCGACGCTGCGGGCCGCGTCGTTTGAAGCCGGCCGGCATCCTCCACCTCCTCCTGCTCCCCCCCTGAGGGTCGATACACCTGCGACGCGCGAGCCGACGAGATTCCCGCTAATTTTCCGGGGGAGAGTGCGCGCCGGTGTGCGTTTGTGTGCTCGGGTAATCGCCGACCGCCGAGCTCTGCCCCGGGATAATGCGATGCTGCGTGGCTGTTTTTTTTTAGGGATGGAATGGAGGACTTTTAAGAGAGCGCAGATCGCGTGGGTGGTAGTTTGCTCGGGCATCGAGTGGAAGTGCTCGATACTGTGATAGTTGATTTTATTACACTTTTATCGTTTGTTTTACTTCTGTTGAGTTTAATTGAAGATTCTTTTCGAAACTTTTGGAAGAATAGTTTGAAGAGTTGCGATTATTGTGTAAAAGTTTTATTTTCTGTGTAAAAAATGTTACAGGAAATATTGCATACTGCACATTCGCTTTCAGAAGCATGAATTGGAAATTCACGTCAAAGTTTCTGGTTATTTATTAGAAAAGTTTCAACTATGAAAATTTATTTATTATGTATTTGGAGAAATATTTATAGGATATAAAAGTTTCGAAGCTGCAGCCAATAAAAATTCTTACAATGTCATTTTTTTCATCTTGCATGTACTACAAATTATATCTGACGAATTATCATAAATTTAAAAGTTTAATTTGAATATACTTTTACATATTTAAGACATATATTTACAGATTTAAAACACATATCTATACTAATTATGCCTTATTATATTTAATTAGACATTTTGATTTATTCAATTAGATTTTTTTATTTAAAGAAATATTTTTTCTTCACAGCGTCTGCTCAAATCTAACCCATTACAAGAATATACTAATGTGACCATAAATTACCAAAAGCATTTCAATTAATTCGCACGCGAACCAAGTCCGACGTTCCCCTACGAAAAGAAACTTAGATCGAACGCGCAAACATCCACCCGAGCCGATAAAAAGTCGCGATAAATTAAAGAACTTTAATAAAACACGCCTCTCCAAGACTGCGTAATTCGTTCCAATAACACTCGAACCCGCGCCCACAAATATCGCCGCCAAGCCCGAGTCACCCCCCGTCGAAAGCTCGCTTTGCCCCCCCGCGTCAACGAACTTTCGTGCAACTGCCACTGTATACACCTAGCCTGCCCGGCATTAGAGTAATCTCTCAAACGTTTTATGCGGCGCGCGCGGCTTGAAAAATTAAAGCGGGGGTGGAGGGGAAAGGGGGGTGCCTTCGCGCAGGCTGAGCGCGCGCTAGGGGGAGGGGGGGATCTAGGAGGAAAAAGGGAATCCGAATGAAAGCGCAATATGTCGTGTTTACTCGGATAATAAACGGACGGTCGAGAGGAGAGAGAGATAGCGAGAGGGGGGAGGGAGTGAGAGAGAGACTGAGAGGAAAAATAGGACTGCAGCGGGCGTTGGATGAAAAGCGGGGCGCGAGAAACAATGGAGCAGCCGCGCATTAAAACAGCACTTGGTGCGCTCGTTCAATTCTGTTGAGCGAATTTTTCCAGCGTGCCGAGATGATGGAGCGCGGGTAATGAATGACTCGCTGATGTTTTGACGTCTTGTTGATTGTGCATGATACATCCCATTTTTTTGCGACTAGCGAAAGGGTGATATTAGTTATTTCGGCGGTGTTATTGACAGTGATGCATTGTCATACCTCCGTAGTTCGCGGTACTATTTTTTTGATCATTAAAAACAAAAACTTTTGCAAAAATTAATGAATCCTATTTAGTTTTCAACGTTAACTTTTTATCACGTTTTTCTATAAAAAAAAGCTTATTAATACGTCAAAAATATGAACATTTGTCATGATTAAATATCAGGAATTAAATTACATTCGAGTTGTAAGTCATACAATATCTCAATAAAATCAAGCCCTCAAATGGACCTTTTATTCAGAGCCTTCAAGAGGAAACATTAAAAGACACGAGATATCCTACATTTAGTTTCACCTAATAGCCAGGAAATAGGCAAGAGGAAATTCGATAACAGAGCGGAGGCAGTATCATAAAAGACGATACCTGTAATGGCACGTCTGGCAATAATGGTATTCGAATACGAGTTTCGTTACCTAATATATATTTTTCGATCGGATCAGATGTTTCAATTAGTCTGATTCATCAATCGTCATTAATTCCAAATATCATTTATTCGAACACAAAGTGAGTAACTTGAATATTGAACAAATCGAGTTCATTAATTATTTGTTGAATGTTATTACCTTAGTGAAATAATTTTATTTCACAATATGTTGCTGTTATACATTTTTGAGAAATGACACGACGTTTCCCCCTGTTTTTCCACTCAATCAAGTCGAGCATAAAGGAACTTTTCAGTTCCACAAATTTCGCCTTTTCATGTTTTCCCTTACTTCGAAAGAGCCTTTAAGAAACAACAATAGCTTTTGTTATCAAAGTTTATTCGCGCGCGGAAAACGGGTTATTAATCATGTCTGAGAAATAATGCCTAAAATATTTTTTCCTAAAGATCAGCTACAATGTATCTACAGAAAGTAAAGTTTTTATGTAACTACATCAAATCAAATGTTTTTGTTATTGAAAAGTAATTTATTATTGTATAAAATATCGAATTTTTAAAAATATTCGGTAATAGTTACTAGATTTAAGTAATTTTGTCAGCAAAGGAGTACTCCATGAAATCAAGTAAAACTTAATCAGGTTTTCAAACAAATTTTAGTCCATTTTATGACAAAAAAAAAGAAGTTTAAGTTTTCAGAGTTCACATTTTAGATTACGATTATGAAATATTCAATATCTCCATTCTCTGTTTTTATTCAACTTATTCTTCCAAAAGTAATTTCTAGATAGCATGATTACTTTCATGAAATTAACAAGCTGAACGTCATATTATCCAATGATTTCGAAATTATTCCATTTGCAATAGGTAATCGTCGTTAACATCTCTTAATCAGTTCCATTAATCGTCAACATTACCGCAGCTGCATCCACTGTCATTTGCAAGTAAACTCAATTAAGCGCCAGAAATTTAATTAGTCCGAATGTGTACTCCCCCCACGATCCAGACCCCAGCAAGCACTCTATTTAAAAAAGCAATCGTCGCAACCAGACTGCTGCGAAGGTCCACGAAACTACCCTAGTAAAAAAAAAGCGTCGAAATAACGAGTGAGAGAGAGAAAGAGGAAAACCATCCGCTCCAACGAAAGGAATCCCCCGAAAAAACCAGGCGTCAGTCCGGCTGTTTACCCATCCGCGCATCGCGCACCGAGATGAGAACTAGCCATCACCGCGAAACCAAGTAACAAAAAAAAATCCCTCGCACGGACGAGTGGATGGGAGAAATTCGAGAGTACAGCCACGGCGGAAAGAAGCTAGAGAGGGAGGAGAGAAAGCGCAACGGAGCGCGAAGAACAATGGGGCTCTCGCCGAGGCACACGAACACACGCTCGTCACGGTGTGTACGCACACTCGGCCGGCCGAGGGGTGAGTGACTCATGTATCGCGTCGGGGGCGCTTACCCTCCAAATATTGATTTGCCTCGGCGAGCCTCGGCGGAAGTCTAAGGGCAGTAGCGCCGTGTACGCGCTATCTAAACTTCTCCCCCCCTCCTCCACCCCCGCCGTCTCCCTACCACCCCCTCCCGGCGTCGCGCTCCTGCGCGATAGCGTGAAAGGAAAAGTCGGCCCGCGTTTATCTTCGCCGGCCCGGCTGATTTCAATTTTTCTCGCCGGGAGCGTGAGTCTAGCTTTCGCGGCGAGGTTCATTCGGGTGCACGTGACGCGCTGCAAGCTCGGAGATTTTGTGCCTTGTAATGGACGCTAGGAGCCTTTTTTCTTTTGTCATGGAGGAGGTAATTGAGCCCTCGCACGAGACGCCTTTTTTCGCGTGTTTTGACGGGGAACATCTTGATTTCGCAAAGGGCGCGTGTAGTTTGTCAAGCTTTCGTGACGGCTGAAAGCTCGAAAAAGCTTTGAAAGACTAATTATTCGAGTACGCTGGAGGTGTTTCGCTTTGAAATGATAGGTGGGGAGGTCGTTACTCTTTTCGCGACCCCCTTTTTTAAATTAATCACGCTCTTTGTGAACATTTTTAACATCAAAGTTTGACGTTAATTGCAGCTGTTAAAATTTCATTGCGGGGATTTTTATTTTTTATGTTCTTCAAAGAAAACTGCTTTCTGCGGTCTATTTGAAAAGAATATGTGAAATTGCATTCTTGGAAATTTGCTGAAGCTTACCTAAATAGTCGACTTATGGGGATAACTGTATGCACTGCTGAGCGTACATATGTTACTTTTACACTCGAACGCGAGTTTTCTTTTACTGGTGTATAAAGCACTAGCTCTGTTCACGTATAGCCTTCCTGTTAGTAGGGACGTAAAATTAGAAAAATATATGTACTAATGAAAATTATAATTTCTATCACTCATAAAGATAAGTGACAAAAGTATATTGCCCTTGTACACGCAAACATATGTTACTTTGTGAAATGTTTTTTTCATAATTTATTTTTCCGGATTTTAAATTTTTTTTATAAAAAATACGTGCAAATTGTATATATACTGAATTCCTACTTTCCACCAGTAATTTATGGATTTAAATAAAGACATTAAATTTTTTAATTCAAAGTTAAAAAAAAAATAGCTACATCCTATTAGAAGCGTAAGAATCCGCATTAAAAGCATGTCGCCTAACTGTACCGCGCAATTACCTATATTTATTGGCGCCGCACACTTGTAAATGGTACCAGATCTGTCTTATAAAACTCAAGTCCTACATTAGAATAATCCATGCTCCTCCCAGTAACGCAGCCCGAAGTAATAACGGTCTCCTCCATCCACGCATATCTCCGCGAAAAATCGACCGCCCAGCTTCAATAACTCCTCGATCGACTCATCGCCGATAAAAAAAAGTCTATATAAGCAAGCGCAGCATCTCGAGTGCGCTCTATACCCCATTTGTCTCTCCTGGCGATCTTCTTGCTAAAAAAAAGAGAAGAAAACGCGCAGAATCATCGCCGCCCCCGCCGCGGTGTAAGCGCGCGGCGACCGCGTCATCGGCGCGAGCAACAAAAGACCGCGAGAGAAAACGAGCATCGCGATCGATCAATGTCACGCGGCGGTGCGGCGTTGAAATCACCGTGGGTGCGCGGCGGTGGGTATACGCGCTTAAGTCCTCGCCGGGATGACCGTATAGCCGCGAGGCCGCGAACGCGGCAGGAAAACGAGGAGGCGATAGCTTCCCTTCCTCTCTTTTTTTTTTCGTTCGCGTCCTGTTTTTCCTCTTGGCGAATTCGCGCGGGCACCGGCCATTTTCCGTTGGATGCGCTCTATTTCCTCCCGATGATGGGCCGACGTGTTTATAAGCGCCCGCCGCTCTCGCTCGCCCAACCGGCTGTCGTCGAGATAATCCAGTGCGCAAGCGGTAGAAAGGTACTTCTCGAGCTGCTTTGGAATGTTCCAGATGGAATTGTTGATAGTGGTGTAAATAATGTGATTGATTATTGAGGAAGGAATGAGTTTCTAAAATTGTTTGTTATACGCTATTTTAATGGACTGTCGAGTTATAGTCGTAACATATTTAATAACGTGTATTAGTTTAGTTAAATGCAATTAATTAAACATATTTAAATAATCATTTAAATATGTTAAGTATAAGTATGTTTTATGATAAAATATTTATTAAAAGAAACAGAGTCATATTTTGTTATCTACTCTTTTAGTTTCCAAATAATCGGTGGAACTTTTTATAAAAATATGTTTTTAGTTAGATAGTCGAACGAAATTTTCTTAGTCAGGGGCATGAGTCAAATTTTATTCTAAAAAGCTATTTTCATGAACCATGAAGAAATGCATCATACCCTAGCTTCCAAAAATTAGAATAATCTAATTTACTGTTTTGCTCACGTAAATTAGAATTTGTATGAAGGGGTGGAGTCCAAACAAGTTCTGAAAGAGTTTTGGATTCACTTGTACATAAATTATACTTCAGAGAAACCCTTTTAAAAAATAATATTAAATTAAATAGCTATAAATTATTATTGAGTAGGTATAATTACTTTTGGTGAAATTTATTTATAGTATATTCAATATTTTGAATTTTTATTGCTGTTAAGTTTTGACACTTTGATGTAAATTTAAATGCAATTTATTTAGGTAGAAGTGAATGTAAATGTAGGTCGGTAAGTTTATTAAATATCTGAATATTCAACAAATTTTCTTTCCATTTTACTGACTAATATAAGAAATTATGAAAATGAATGCGTATAATTACAAACAGGATTTTGCTTCGGACAACCCAACTAAACATAAATCCTACTATAATTTTCCATCGCCGTAAAAAGCATACACAATACCCAATCACACGTATACTACAACTTTGTTTCTCTGAATGCCTAGCTGTCTCCAGAATAGCGAAGTTAAGGCGTTAACCGTCAAATCTTACTACCGTCACGCTAGCGTATCTTATAGATTTAATTATGTCTCTCGCGTGTGGGTGGATTATGGCTGCAAAAAATTTTTTTCTTTTCAAAGTTTTCGCATAATCATTACATCCAATTGCCATTTCGCAATTTGCTCCACATCTTTCCTGAAAATGTTGCGAAGTTAAACGAACCGATTGAAAAAGTAATAAATGTACGAAAGAAGATAAGAAAGGGAGTTTCTTGGAGCTTTATGCATACAGCGTAGATTCCACACCCGTGTACTTCGTCCCTATCTGCGAGACTTTTATCTTCGTTTTCGTCCCGCAGTTGTGTCCTCCGGCGTTTCGTCGTCTGCTCCCCCTCTACCTTCCGGCCCTCCTTTTATTAAATTATTCTATGCGTAAAGTTTCTTTTCACGGCCTTACATCACGATTTTAGGGTCATAAAAGAACACGATTTCGTACTAATATTTTATTTCAAATAGGCGACTTTATAGAAAAAACATAAAACTGTCTTACATTACTTAAAGAGCTTAGAAGTAAGTTCTACTAAATAGAATCTTTTCATAGGCTCCACATTATTAAAATTAAAAAAAAAAACAAACCAAAAAGTCAAAATGCAAGCAAACGAAAAAGCGCAATTTCTAGTAAAATTTGATTACAATGAGTACAAGTATTTACTCTATTTTACAGTTAAATAATATGGACAGTTAAATATTCTCCAGACTTTTAATCAGCCAGGTCTTAAGTTGCCACATATATATTATATAGAGATATCAGGCTCATTACCGAGAAAAATGTTGCAGAGTACACCTATCGGTAAAAACTGCAAGTAATATAATACACGCTATTTCGTACAGGTCCACACATGCTTTAATTGAAATGGAAACAAAAATCCCAGTCTTAAATAAATTAATGTACAATTTTTTGTTTTTTTTTCTACTTCAAACGTTTAAGAAAACAAATTTCAAATAAGGCAGAATTTGTATTCATGTTATAGATAAATAATATTGAAATAATTTCAAAACGTATAAATATTGAAATTAATCTTTTCGAACATTATTCACTACCGTAATTTTACAATCACGGTGCCTGGAAAATCATTAAAACGAGCAACAAGTATCATAATCATTTTTAATATAGGAATTAATTCTCCATTCACATTCGATAATACTTATAAACTTTTTCAAAATTTTTACAATAAGTTGGTAACAAATTTTTTATGTCAGCCAATCTCTAATAATTTCTCATTGAGATTAAGACAGAAAGAAATTCGTAATAGTATCACCATACACGCAAGTCATTGACTCGCTTATCTCTACCTCGGAACTACGCCGATAAAAGTAAAATTCGAAAAGCCGAGGGTATTTAGCAAGGTAACAGCGCGCGCCGCGAGCCCCCGGCGCTCGTAGATTTACGGCAAATGAAGGAATCCGCGCTCGCAAACAATGCCCGCGGAGCTGAGCGGCAATTTTCAAAGATTAACATTTCTCCGAGATCGCCGCTGCGTTTCCAGCAACACGCAATTTTCCATCCTTCCAAGCGAGCGAACGCGCGGCACATCCTTCGAACGGAGACCCTACACCCTATATCCCCGCAACGCCCTGGGGAGATTCTCCGCGAACTCGTCTCCCCCTACCTCCGTCGCGCTTCTCCCTTCCCCAGCGAGGTCTTTTTCTCTCTCTCCGAGCGCGGCGTACTTACATACGGGGTTCTCCGCGTCGGCCCCGCGAGTCAATAGCCAGCCTCGATGAATGAGCTGACTAATTCTTCGCGGAAGAATACGGTACCGGCGATTTTTTTCTTTGCAGACGTCGCGGGGACCTTTTTTTTGTTGATGATGCCAATCCTCGGGAAATTTACAGCAGTGGAAATGGAAATAATTTACTGTTAAATTTTTTACGCGTCGACCGAGGTATTTTAAACAAAGTTGGTCGAGTGTTTACTTAGTTGCAAAAAGCAAGTTCTTTTTCTTGGTACTCGAAGAATTTTAAGTGTCGGAGGAAGTGCAACTAATTTCTCGAGATGTACACAGAATTTGCATTAACGTTTATTATTGAAGTACGTGTAGCCGCATTTAAATGTTTTTAGGCGGGCAGAAATTGCCGACGTAAGTTACGCCGCGGCTTTTACAAGCACATCACCGGAGCGAGCAAAGTATCGGGTAACTCGACTATTCGCGTACTTCAACCGGTCGTTAGCCGAGCGATTTTTCGCCTTTCCTTTGCCACTTCTCCCTTAAAATCAATTTCCACCGCGCCTTGAATCGTTACTCAAGTATCAAGTATCGCGAAAAATCTTCCCTCCTGATTCTCAACTAAACTGAAACGAGATAAATCGAAAATGCTAATTACTTGCCGACCGATAAGAAACGAAAACGAAATGTCGGAAACGCTGTTACAAGGTGCAGACTTTTTTTACTCGTCTGCTCCTAATGTGCCATTTCCATGTGTAAAAGTTTGCTTTATATGAACTGAAGTAGACTTTATGTACTCGTACTATAAAAGTACGTATTATAATTAAAAAAAAACTGTATTTGCGCAGATTCAACAAATACCATAAAGTTTGGGTTCACAAGGGTTCACAAGGTCATAATAATCCCGATAATTTTTACGATCTACGAAAAATTTCATTATCAATTAGCTACAGAGATTTAAATATGGAGATTATAGATATAACATTTATTTGTATCAAAATTACCTATACATTCTTGTAATGAATACTTATCAGTTTTATATTTAAAAATAAGATTCTAAAGGTACTCGCTAACTTTATTCGATCTAATTTTAAGAAACAGCATCGTAAATTAAAACAAGTCTGTCTAATATTTTATAACGATAGATAACACAATTTACAACCTCGATAATAATAAATAAATATCTCCTAAGTATATTCTCAGCTATACCCACACTATCAGGCAACATTTTAAAACAAAATTCGCTCGGTGTATATAAAAGAAAGAAAATTCACGTAGCAAGCAAGGAACAGGATAAGACCGACGAAGTCGTCGCGTAATACCCCACGTACGGCATTATACGCACCTCCGCGTAGGCGCGCAAACGTGAGAGAAATGCGTAAGCGTAAGTAAGAGTACAGAGAGCTGCGCGCGCAGCTTCGGTCTCCCCGCAGAATTCGCGAAATTCGGGGCGAGTGTACGTGAGTCAGGGGGGTGTTCCGGGGCTTATTCCACGGCACGAGCTTTTCGGAGCGGTGAAAGCGCAAGCGCGCACCTCCCCGACAATAAAGCGCCGAGTCGACATTGAGACCGGGGGACACCGGGGGACTGGCTTTTTTTACGGGACGAGTTTCGCGCGCTGCTCGACTCCGGTTCGCGTGGCCGCGATCGGGAAAGGCCGCGCGAAAGCGTTTGACGTCGAAGAGCGCCGATGCGGCCTTTATTGGGCGATGCTGCGAGTTTCGGCTGATGGAGTTTTTTTTTGCGCTCGGCGAGAGCTCGTTTCATTGCGACGCTACGGAGATCAAAGGGGTCATGAATAGTTTCACTACGGGGAGGGGCAATTTCGGGGTTACGAACGATTGTGGAATTTCTTTGGTGCGAGATTTAGCGAAAAATGAAGCCTTGAGGCTTGAAATGAAAAAAATAGTGAATGCACATTCATAATGAACCTTAGGTGTGTTGGCCCAAAATGGATAGGTTTATTAAAAGTTTTCAAAAAGGATTATTCCCGTATGTAACTATAGTTTCAAACTAGTGATTGAGTTAAATGAGTTAGGAAACAGTAAAAATGATTTTCATGATGATCGGTTGAAATAGGCTGAACAATATTTTCAAATATAAGCGCGTGTAGGCATATGAGTGTGGGTTCCAGAATCAATCCACAAAAGGGGTGACATTACTCGCAAATATGTTCACGTATATTTATAAACCTCATTTTATAATTTTTCAATTAAAATATTAAATTCGACAAAGAACTTTTCAACATTATTATAGAAGTTAGAATTAGATACATTGTGGAACTTAAAAAAAATATGATTGCAGTAGTAAAGTCCGTGCACAACTTGCAAATCACGTAAATTGAAAGGAATATAAAATGAAAACTTGCAAAGGAGTTTTCAGTAGCCTCCAGGCAACTGAAACGAACTTTAATTTACGTCTCAACAGAAAACTACGTATTATCCTGTGAAATAGTGGAGTAGAAATAGCGTGCGTAGTTTAGTCATAAACAGGTCTATCGATGAAAATCGACTACAAAATTTTTTTGAAATGAAAAGTGCGGTATCATTTTCACCGTCTAACCAACCATTATAAACGAAGAAAGTAATTTCATGTTATTATTCTAATTCTTTCATTTTTTTAAATAATTGAATATCTGTAGATTTAAAAAAAATAATAATCGTATTATCGCGCCGACTTTATTCAATCAACGAACTTTAGAAGTCGATTCCATTTCGGTGTGAGCCCGGCAGGAACTTGCTGATCAGACGAAAAAGCGTCGTCGACAAAACTTTTGATTTATCTCTTCAAGGGGGGGCTTAAACTCAAAATGATACACCGCTGACTCCGAACTAGATATATCACCGCATCACCATGTAAGCGGGAAACTTGTAAAGCCTGCTGGAAGTTTAAATTTTATAACCAGTCAGCTTCACCTTGTCTGTAAGATCTTTTAGCTTTCTGCTCTTATTTCACTTATAATTATAAAGACGTAGACGTAAAAACAAACATTTAATTTATAACATTTATACATTACGGGTCCCTGGGCAAACACTTGATTTAACGAAATTGGATTTCATTCATGATTTTACGGGTCCTCAAAAGTTGACAGCCGAAGATGTAAAACGAGGGCTCATTAATAATGTATCGGGACGCAAATGTCAAAGGCATTATGTAAACGTTATGTGAGCGTCGCTGCTCTTTATGGGGATGCGATTATTATCGAGGCTTAATCGAGATAGAATCTAAATTTAAAATGTCTACAGGAGATGCACGATTCATGAATTATGAAGTTGAATGGAGATTGCTTCTGGACCATTATTACATTAAGTTATTGCATAAATAAAACACAGAGTTGTTGACTAAAACTTTTATAAATAAATGTAAACCTGTACTGGTAACCTTTTTTCATTAGAGCCAGTGTACTTTCTTGTTGATTCGAATCGACTAAAAATGATAAATATTTTTATCATTTTAAGTATTTAATAAAAAAGAAAAACTATAAGCACTAACCCTTTGAAACCATGTACTATAATTAAAGCAATTTTTGCAGTTATAAATAAATTAAAGGGCAACGAATGCAGTAAGTACACGTTTTTGAAATTTGGATAGTGATAACATTTTTCTCGAGTAATGACAACGATACAATTAAAGGATTACTGCAGAACATTACACTTTTATCGTACAGAATCCGAAACTCACGTCTCTGCATAAAAAACGTATAATCGAGTTAACACCCCCTTCAAAAGCAAGCCACTAAACGCAAGAAATGCCAAGGCCGCGGTTCCCGAAACAAAAGGGCCCCTCCGACAAACCCCGCGGGACAAAAATCGCCAACGCCGCGCCGAAAACGGCCGAGCCGGGGACTTTTTAGCGCTGCCCCGGAGCAAGAAAGCGAGCCTGCTCTCGGGGCGCGCTCGCGCAAACCAGAAAGTCCAGGGCAAAAAGAGAGAAAGAAGGCCGCGGCCAAATGAGCGTCGTTTAGCCGGCGTTCGATTTTTGCGGGCTTATGCGCGCGTCCCCCCGCGAGAAGAAATCAGTCCGCGGCGATCGGCGCTCGCTGCTCGAGCGCACATCGCGCTACTCCGGCAGAAGTTCATTTATCTCGACGGTGAAGCGAGGGGAGGGGGAAGGGAGGGGGAGAGGAGACAGGAGTGCGGCGGCAGGTGGCAGGTTCGAGTTTTTCGTCTCCTCTCTCTCTTCCTAGGTCGTCTTCTTCTCTTTTATGCCCGTCGCGCCGTTCTCCCCGGCTTCTTTATTATACGGCCGAGCGGATGGCGCGTGCGACTCTCTTTTATACGGCGAGTTTTGTCCCGGTGGAAACACTTGAGGCGCGTGTAAAATGTTGAAAATCGAGTATTTTATGGAGTTTCTAGCTCGGGCTTTTTGCGCGGGATGAGTGCGCCGCGGCGGCCGGGCTTTTAATTGCCCTGCCCCAGCTTTGTGGAAAAGTTTGAGCGTCAATCGATGTCGGTTGTTGGAAAATCGTGTGGTCCCGTAATTGAAAGTGCTTTTTAATTGGATTAGCGCGGTAAAGACGGCGGTTTGATTGCTCTATTCATTTAGGGATCGGTTTCGTGTCAAATTTTATCTTGTTTTAAGCTCGGATATCTCCTCGTGCCTAATTAAGTTTTTTGCTCTGAAAAGGGATTTAAAATTATCTTACATTTAAAAGGATTAATTGCACTTTTAATTTACACGTTTAAATAAATCAGTATGAATAATTTTTTAAAGAAAAAATTAATTAGGTAACATTTAGCTTACATTTAAAAAAATCATAATCTAACTTTAGAAATCTAAATGTTTAACTAAAAAAGTAGAGTGAGATAAAATAAGAACCTTAGGTACAAATGGGTTTATGGTACTCGATTTTTTAATGAATAAATAATGAATTTTCAAAAATATTTTTAAAAGATGTTCTTGTTTAAACACTCACAAAATGATGAACATAAGTTGGTAGGATAAGATATATCAAAATGTGGAAAAATATCAATCCATTATAGTGAAAATTGAGTCACTCAAACGTAGGCAAGCTGCTTTTTTATAAAAATGATTTTTCTCTCGAACAGAGTGATTTTTTTATCTTTCGCTCTTCAACATTACGAGAAATGGCTATTATACAATTTGAATTTTTCGTCTCTCATCAATTCTACACTTTTAACTTCATCTCACATTTTGAGAACGTATAATAAAAGAGTCCGAGTAAAACTTGGCTGCTCACAAAGCCCTTAAAAAAGACCATCCCTTTTCTAGTTAACAGTAAAACGCCTGCCGTTTGAAAATGGCATCTCCCCTTTCATCGGCCGAAACGTAGAAACTCCGAGGCTGCAAGCTCTCCGCACGAAAATTTGCATGTAGATTATTGGCCGCGATAATACGTCGCGTATTTTACCGGCCTAACCCTGAATCCTCTTAGCTCCTCTTTCCTCCGTTCGTTTGCTCGTGCCTCCTCGCCTCTCCTCCTTTTACTCCCGGCAGCCGGCGTCGGTTGCACCGGGCAATAAAACCGCGGCGAGCGCATCGGTAACGTAAAAAAAGGCGCCCCGCGAGATTGCCGCGCGGCAGCCGCGCAAAAAGTTGTAAACTATAAAGCGAAATAAATAACGGCCGAGGAAGGGCGACCGGGGGGAGCCGAGCGGACGCCGAAAAACGCGCGGCGTGTATACGGGCACGAGGAGCGAATAATGGAATTGTTGGGAGAGTCGTAAGAAGGCGACGCTCGCTTTTCGGGAAATTTTTCGGGCTTTTAGCGGGGATGCTTTTTGTCCGGGAGTCTGGATTTAGTCATTGTGCCAGGCTAACAGTGTGTGACCGAAGTTACTTTTTGGGACAATGGCGGTATTTATATAACGGAGAAATGAATAGTCACATTTTCCTTTTATTGATATACAAAAGAAAAATCATTCTTCTTTATAACGGAGAAATTGAATTAAATTTCTATACTGATGTCGTGTGCAATTTATATTCCTAGAATGTAGCATTGATTTATTTCTCCGAAGTCTTAAACGCAATAAATCAATTTAAATACAACGCTTGATTAACTTCTCTTATATCTTTATACGGATATTACGCTTTAATCATCGACAGTAGTTTTCATTGCCGAGCCAATGAATAAAATAACTATTCCATTTAAGCGAAATATTCAGCTTCATTGATAATTACAACAGCAAACCACTGGCACAGACTGCATTTCTCAGTAGTAATTTGCTGATAAAATTCCTTTCGCGTATTCAAAAAAAAAAAGCTTCAAATCGCCGATTAACTAAAAGATAATCCCTCACGAAACACATTATCGCATTAAATGGCACTTTTTAAGAACCTCACGTGCGCATTCTCCCCGCAGCAGTTGTATTTCAATACATTTTTCCAGCTTTTCATTGAATCGAACCCCCTGACCAACGCGTCCTTTCACACTTTTACCCGCGGGTAAACAAGCCACAATGAACAATCGACAAGGTAAACTCTGTCCGCAAAGAAACCGCGCATTGAATCGAACGGCGCTAATGAAAGAAACGAATACGCGCGCTACTTTTTTTTATCTCCCCACAAAGGAGGCAGAATCCCAGCGCCGTGCGCGCGCGCCTCTCCCCGACATATTGTCAGCGCGCGCGCCGTTTCACTCGGCGTCACGCGACGCGCGTTGACCAAAAAGGTCGCTAGCTTTACTTCCGCCGCGGGTATAACGAGCAAAAATGCACTCTTTTATTAGCGCTAAAACGTGAAAAGTTCACGAGCGCAAGGCCAATTTGCGCCGTGGGGAAAAAAACGCGCTATCCCCTCCCTGTCCCCGCTGGAGGTTAGAAAGTATAGTTCTTATCCGTAACTATATGCCGGGGGGACGGAAAATTATTACCGGCCGCGAGTTTACGGTAAAACTTGTGGACTCGAAGTGCAATTTTCAGTACGAGATCCCCGAGCGCCGTTTATGACGGCTGGCGGACTCGGGAGTGAATTTACCGATAACGTAAGTATATAAGAGAATATCGCGAAGCGCAAAAACAGATTTAAAGACTGAGCGGGAGTAATCAGGGTTGGAATTGAGAGTTTCAAGGTTATTGCGGATGACGGCTTTATGAGCGATCGATAAAATTCGGTTAATCAATTAAGATTATTAAAACTTTTTTATATCCTTTTTTTCAGGGGTGTAGTCACGCTATACATGGACAGAATACTGGTTATATCCATGGATAAGAAAAATGAACTTATAGCAAGAAATTTTATAAGTTGAGAGTCTCAATAAAGATATTTATAATTCAGCATTTTTATTTGCAATATAAAGTTGGATATACGTATAAAGATTTGATGTTCAAAGGTACATGAAATTTAAGTAGTAACAGAAAGGGCATAGTAGTGCTATGTCATGTTACTACTTACGTACTTCGTCATCTGTTTAAAAATTTTGTTATGTACTATAAATTTTCTTTTCAATTGCTATGGTAAAGGTAGAAATTCTATAAATAAAACGTATCTTAATTGTAACTATGCGAGAAGGTTTTAAACGTTATATTTTTGCTTCTTCACTTATGAATCATTAATGAATTCAGATTCCGTAAAATTGTGCAGAGATAATAACTTCGCGTATTTTAATAACTTTATTTATACATAAATATTTTTAACAGATTAAACGCGTTATTAAGTATTTTCCCGAGTTCGCAATATGAAATCTAAATAATTGAATAAACAGACAAAAAGGTATTATTTTTTCAGGATACCCAAGAATTCTCATCATTTTATGTAAAACGGACTTCCCTTTTCGCACAAAATAAGTATATAACCTTACTCCTCGCTTCTTCCATTGCGAATAAAAAATATTCTAATGTGAGTAAAGTAAGCTGTAACAGATCCCTCAAGCCGATAAGTCTATCCGACCATCGTCGAAATGAAAAAAAAATCCTTCGTCCTAAAAAGAAATTGAATCCGAAACTCCTCGGCGATACCCATCAATTAAAGGAAAAAAATTGATACACGTGTCCCCGCGGCCAATAAAAAACGGCAGTCGTACAAAGCCAACATCGAATCTGCCAGCAGTAAATTCCAATCGTCACCGACACCTACAGCTCCGCAACATCGGAGCGGCGAGGCTCGGACACGTGTAGGCACCCGCGGCGCATCGGGAAAATCCCTCCTCGACTACGCCGCTCGCGGCTCCGCGTACACATCCGCGTGCGCACGCGAGCGTCCGGCGATATGAGGTGCGCGCTCGCTGAAACCTCGGGGAATCGCGCGGCCCGATCGTCGTCGTCGGCGGCGCGCATGCATATGTACGCGATGGGGTGCGCTCGCGCAGCGCGCTAATTAAAAGTCCGCTTTCTCGTGGGAAAAGACGCCGCGCGCACCTCCGCAACTATACTTACGTACGTAAAGGTATCGGACCCGGAGAAAGAGAGAGAAAGAGAGAGAGAGAGAGAGAGAGAGAGAGAGAGATATGGATGAAGGAAGAGAGAGGGAGAGAGGAGCGGACCGACAAACGAGGGAAGCGGCGCTGCTCCGAGTTCCTTGCTCTCTCCCTCTCTTTCTCTTTCTTGAGAGCGCGGCGGACTATAGGCAAAGACAGAGAGCGCGCGCGTGGCGTTTCGATTACACCTGGACGCCGTCGCTCAAGATTTTTCCGGGCACTGGCCACGGGCCTGTCGGCGCTCATTGAAGTCGCATGAGAATGAGATTATGATGCTTGATATCTGACTGAGTGAACTAGACGAGTTTCACCGGAGGGGGTGATGATGACTGAACTTAGGGAATGATATTTTGGCTCTATTGTTCGAGGCACTTCACCGTGGGAACTGCAAGTAATTTTGGTGAATATTTACACGTAATTGTTGAAGGGAGCCGTTATTTCTAAGCGTAGCGCAAATTAAGACGAGTGCTGTACAACGTTTCGTGAATTAAGAATTACGTGCTAATGGGGTATTTTTACTAAGGTGTTTCCTTCGTTATACTTGAGAATTCTTTTCAAAAAATTTTAATGATTCCGGTTTTAGGTAACCCTTTTCAAAACCACGTACCTAATTAATAGTTTGTTTCACTATTTTTTCTGTAATATTAAATATTCAGTCATATTATTATGAATTTTTGTTTTAGTGTTGAATACCTATGATACGTTTCATTTTCAAAGATGAAAACGATATCTTATTTTTTCATTAAAAATTACACCGATCACACAGTTTTATCTTCAAAAAATATTCAAATCATGTGGTAACTGCGCTATAAAGACATTAAACAATATTCAATCAAGTGTGGCTAAGCAGAAATCGAAGCATAATATAGGTGCGCTCACCACCTACCCGGAGCAAGCGAAAGCAATTTGGAGCAAAGCGAATCCTGCACACGAGGGATCCCGCTACCCGGCGGTGCGCCGGGAGGGCAATTGCAACGAAACGCTTCGCGAATTATCCCCAAGCGACGAGTCGAACGCACAATCGACTGTGCGAGCGAGTGTCCCGCGGCGTCGCTCGTGCGATTCGCACTCGCACGCAGGTACGATGCATACCTGCGGCGACGAACTGTACACGCGCGACGCGCACCGCACTGTAGATCCCGAGACCACCCGCCTCAGGATTTCGCACGTGCACCGATCCTCGGCTGCGAGATCGATCCCACCCGGGTATCAGTCAGCCGTGACCTCGCGAATTTTAATTTCCCACCGCGGGGTTCACTCACCGCTCGGTCTCAAGGTCGCGGCTCTACTGCTGCTCCTTTTGCTCCTCCTCCCTCCAGGTGCGTCCTCCGCGCACTCCGGAATCCTTCACACCGTTTCGTCACTCATTCACCACTGGTTTGCCAATTTTTTCTTTTTCCGAACGTGCATAACAAAATGAGGAAAGGATTAAAACGAAAACAAGCGCAGAACTGTAAGGAAGATTGGCGAACGCCGAGAGGATGTTCACTTGACACTGGGCAACACTCGCCCTCGGGTGCTCACACGCACGGGGCGTTCTGTGTGCGTGCGGCTAACCGGTCCCCGCGCGCAGGGACGCACTCTGCTTTCGCGCACTGGGGAGAGCGGGCGCAGGGGGAATATACGGACACACCAGCCCGGCGCGAGGCTGCTCGGTTGGCGCGCGGGCACAGACTGCCGGCTAGGCGGACGCGCGCGATCGGCCGCCGTGCGTGTGCGCCGCCGCGCCGGTGTATAGGCGCTGCGCCCCGAGAGACTACACGCGCTCACCTCCACCAGGAGAGAGAGAAGAGAGGCGCGGAGACTACTCCGCGGGAGAAAAGTCAGCGTCGCCGAGCGAGCCCGGCGTTCCCTTGCGCGACGAGGACGGAGAGACCGCGAGAGTGTGGGTGCGTCCGTGTGCGCGACTGCTATAGTAACGTATAGGGTTGTAAGGGTCGGCGGCGCTCGGGAGATGGAGAAAGATACAGGGTATCGGCCGGGAAGGAAGGAAGGAGGAGAGAAGTACTGTACACTTTGGACGCGCGAAACGAGATAGTGGGACGTAAAGACACGGATGCGACCGGGTGCCCGGGGAGGAGAGGACGGCGGTTTTCAATGGGGTGAATGTGTCACTCCCTATAAGAGTGGCCTTTATCTTTTTTTTATACTTCTTCCCTTTTTTTGCTTGAACGAATTTTATGGAGAGATAAGGGTAGGCTGGTATTTGTGAAAAATTGCCGTTCCTTTATTTGAATTAAGGATCGGGAGTACAGAATGGTAAACCAGTTTTCAAGGGTTACATTTTTAATATTCTTAAGGAAGTACTCATATTTCACTCCAATTAAAATTAATCACGCTTTTCTTCTGCAAGAATGTAGCATTATTACTGTTATTCTACTTACTTCAAAGAAGCAATTCAATAAGTAAAAATATTGTGAAACTCCTTTTTTTAACGCAGTCTTAACATTTGCTTCCTTCTAAAGGAGGTTTTTTTTCAATTGAAATAAATAATAATTGTTACGTTACTCGCACACCTTATAGTGCTGTATTTTCGTTTTAAATTAATTTGCATCGATAAAGCAATCGTTAAATCTTTTAAAGTTATCACCAATTTTATATTCAAATTCCATTAACAGCCAATTAAGTACAAACAATTTTGCAATTAATTACATTGTTGATCACACATAAAAAAACACGTTTGCATATTAAGCCCAAGGGTTAAATCAGTGCCAACTCGCAAGCCGTAAATTTAAAAAAAAAAGACACGAATTAGACGCACTTTTGATCTAGCGTATCTGCACGTAAGAGACAAGGACGGTCAGTGCAGGACATCAAACGGGACGCGGGCGATCGGTGCACATGCCACACACACTCGTACTCACGCCCGGCCACACTCCCACACTTGCACACTTGCACAGCAGCAACACGAGGGACACGCGCGCGCCCAAGTGGTCGTGCATTATACACGCGAAAGGACGAGCGGAGGTGGAGCCGTGGTGAATAAACCGCGCGGCGTATATACGAGTGTGCACGTGCTGGTGAGACGGGGGAAGTATAGGGTGGTGCGCACTTACTCACACGTGCTCCGGGGGACGAGGGGCTAAGCGTCCGGGGAGCGCTTTCGTGCGCCCGGCGTGTAATGCCGCCTGTGTACGTACGCCAGCGGAGGCTTACGCACGGACGATAGAGCACCCGGCGAATATTTTAATATATATCGAAATTAGATTTTTTTTCTAGTCGCTTATTTTTGTAGTTGGACAAGGGGATAGGTTTCGAGGATCGTGGCGAGAACGCGCGGTAAGGAGCGATGGGTGTCGCGAGATGGATGATTCAATATCGGTCTATTAATTATTGGTAAGCTCGAGGCATGGATAGGCCTCTTCCAGTGCTTCTCGCTTGTAATATTTTAGACGAGGGTTAGGCAAGATGGTGGATTTTATTTATTTAACGGTGTGCATTTTTTATCTAAGTGGCTTGAACTTCGTAATTTTCTTGGAGGGTTTTAGCAAGTAGCTGGTAATTTATGAGCGTATAGAAATTGCCATAAGGCGTGTTTTGATGGTTTGATTTGAAAAAATGTGAAATGTTAATGTTTGATCAATTGAAAATGCGGAAAATTTGAAAAAATTAATTTGAAATTTTTAATTCCATGGCTTCATATACTGTGGATAGATTCATTTTTCAAATAATTGATTTTATAAGGTTTTTCTAAATGCGAACTTTTTAAATTAGATTAAAATGAAAAAACTATTACTAAACTAACTAAAACAATTATTATTGCCGTAGTTCTGTACTAGTCAGTCCATAGAAAGTGCCAAAAAAATGATCTAATAAAAAGGATGTCAGCATGAATTACGAAGCTCCTCTGTAGAGAGAATTAAACTCCCATCTCTTGGTTGAATTTATAATATAAATGAATTTTAAATTAGAATTTTTCAACATTTCTTAATAATTTTTTCGAAATTTCAATAACTTTCTCATACTCAACACACATTCTAGGTCAATGTGTCGTAACCTGATACTCATTTACAGTCATGAAAAAGGGTTTGCAGCAAGCTTCTCACTCTCACTGTTAACATAGAAATTTCTCTGCTGCCCAACGCGGCATACAGAACTTCTTTCACTCTCTGAGTCGCTCACAGCCTAATTCGTTCTTTGAGACTACAAATTTTCCGAGTCAGCCGAGAGAGAAACATACGGAGAGAAAGAGCGAACACAGAGTATAGGAGTGAGAGTGTAACATATCGTAACAAGTACGTAACTACTATACAACAACACCACCCTCTTAATTCCACCAGTATAGCTGGCACACTATAAGAAGGGTAGCTTCTAAAAAACTTCGTAACGATCCTCGCTACTCTCGCCTATAAAGGTGTACCCCTTAACAACTTTTCCCGGAGAAGCACCGATAGAGCTTTTCCCTTTAGATTTTTTGTCCAACATCGCTAGCCGCTGCCGTATCGGCGGTGGAGAAAAGCGAGAGGGGCTGCGTGCCGAAGAGCCGGGCACTCGAGCCGCGACCACGGCGATACGGGTAAGAAGCGCGGCAGAAGTGGAGTCGAGTCGCCGCGGCGCCGGCGGTATCATCGCGGCGAAGACGATCCCCTTGAGGCGGCGTCGAGGGTCGCCGGGCTCGCGGTGGCAGACTCGCCCGCTAACGAGGCGCCGCGGCTTATCAGCCGGAGTGCGTTTTTCCCTCCGCTCTTTCCCTCTCCAATTAGGCGAGATATGAGCCCGCGGTAACTCGCCGCAGCCACCTTCAATATACGGTAGTCGAATATATCCGGAGCTTCCCGGAAAAACTGGATAAGTTCACTTTTCGTGCTTTCGAATAAATGCAGTTTGAAATATTTAGAAAAATCCAAATCCGTATGATCGAAAAGATATCTATTAAGTTGCAATACTGTTGATGACTTATTAAGACTTCATAAGTCTGACCTAAAATTTGTGGTGACCACTGCCATCGCTGTAAATACTAGTATCCTGCAAAAAAAAGATATTTTGTTAGAAAACAAAATCTGCAATATTTAGCTAATTTTAAAAAAAAGGTCTTACCCAGTTCTCCCGTGCAGACGCCGATATTATGCCATTACGTGCACAGCCATTAGCAATGAGATGAAGATATCGCAGCGAAATTCATCGGTTGGAGGATTTTTGGTGTAAGTAACCCAGTCATTCGAGTTTTGGTCAAGCTTTCTGCAAATGAAGCTCGAGCGGCACGCGCTGCAAACGTATCTTTTACTACACATTTCGATTGTGGTCGTACAAGTATATTTGGTATCAAAGCGAATATGTTCAATGCTGATTACTTATCGCAAAACTGGTTTAAAGTGTGCGGTAAGCCGTTTATGCGGAACGGAAATCTTTGAGTGCATTTATAAAATGCAATAATGGCTGGATTCGTGAAAAAGTTTTAATAATTTATCGAGTTGATTAGCAAAGCCACAAACGCCGACCCATTTGGTATTTAAAATTTTTTGAGGATTACATTTTTCTCTGGTTATTCGTATCGCCTGAGAACTTCATTTACATTTTGCGTTGTTATTGTAAAATGCATAAGAAATTTGTTCAAAAAACCTGCAACTTTGCTACAGAAATTTGTTATTTTATTAGCCTTTTTAGGGGTACATTTTTTTCTAACAAAAATAACAATTTTTGATCGTTAATAGTTTATTGATAAATAATTATGAAGTTTTTAAAGTTAAAACATTGTAAACTTTATAGTGCAATACAAAAATGATGTATCATTTGAACTGAAATTTCACCTGTTATATATTTTAATTCGGAATCTTTTTATCGATTCCCAATTCACTAAAAGACTAAAATACTATTTACTACTTTACCATCACTAGGTAATAATTCATTTTTAGTCCGACTGAGGCAGCGCCCTAATGTCCGCATTTACCATGTGTATATTAAAGTCTTCCATAGATGGCGTTCTACAGTTTTATTAGTTTTAAAAATTATTTTATTTTAATTATAATAAATAAATAAAGTAAACCCATACTGTGCCTAATTACCAACAAAAATTATTTTAAATCATTAAAAAAGATTACTTTGAACTTATATCTACTAATTAAAGTATCATCATCATCCAATGTATTTGCTAAATGGTAAATAAACAAAAGTTTATTTATAACCTTACTATTTGTAACTTTGCTTACATGTGCAATCGCATTTTCGCTTTTTACATATGAACAAGCAGATAAGTAAAAAAGAAAATGAGTGGGTTCATTGATAAAGATAGATATTTTGAAGAAGTGTGCGAGGAAGAATCTTGGAGTTCCTCAGAAGCGTTTGACTTTCCTCAAATATGCTTTCGCTCTTACTCCTCCCTGGACGAGTTATCCTGCTCCGGTGTTAGCGAGGAAGAATGTCGCCTGGTTAAACTAAATAACACAATAAAAAAATTGTCAGACGTCATCAACGATCCTTTAAAAAGAGAAAATACCACAGCTGTATGCTGTTTGCTTTGCAAATTTTTAAAGTACAACAGATCGGATGGATTCGTATCCTTAAAACACATTTATAACCTTCATTTATTAATCTCTCTCTTACTACTAATACAATTCATTTAAATTAATAATTTATTTATTATCTTTTTAGTTCACCTTAGATACATACATGCAAATCTAACACGTTACTTAAAGAATGTAAAAATAATATATATCGAATAATAAGTATGAATTAGACCAAGCGCCAATCACAGAATTCCTTACAAAAAATACGATCAGTACGTAAGTTTCCTGCCTCAAATCGACGAGATCCTAGAGTTCCTAGCGATGCGAGCGAAGAACATCGACGAGTACCTGTTCTACCTGTACGATTTTCTGGACCTGTGCTCCAAGCCGCTCCTGCTGCAGCGATCCTCTGAGGTCCTGACCAGCGGTTCCAAGCTGCAGCGCCACTTCAGCCTGTTGGGCTACCTGCTGGCGTTGGTACCAACGAGGGAAGGTTTCCTGCTGGCGAAGGAGGCCGTGGCTGCGCTCGCCGGTGGCCAGGCGTCGACCAGGAGGGACGCGGTAAAGCCGGATGCGCGCAGGGAAGCCATGGAAGCCTCGAGGCTTCCGGTCACCCTCGCTGAGCTCGCCAAAGTCGCCTCCCCGGAAACGTATCCGGACGTTCTGCAAATGCTTCTGATGGTCGTTTCCGCTTCGGACGCTTGCTGTAAGATTGTGTTACTTTTATGCGGACACTGCATCTTTGTTTTACCTGGCTTTTTTCCTTAAGTATGCCGACTTTACTGGACCCTCTAATACAAGATGTACAAATTCATCACTAATTATTTAAATGTTATACAGATGATATTAGATAAGTACAAAATTAATTTTTTTAATTTATCAACTTTTATTAGTCTGTATATACATTTTTTGGCTAATCCAACGAATGGAAAATTCGAAAGCAGTAAAAAAATAAACTCATTCATTCGTACACGTTGAATCAATATAAATGCAATCATAAAAATGCGTCATAATTTGACAAATTCAACGCCAGCATAATTGCATATTTTATTAGCTCATTAAGTGATAATTATTCAACTGTTTAAAATTTGAAAAAGGTTTTAGGGTGCTGGAAGCTGGAATAGAGAACGAGCTGCTAATTAAAATGCACCCGGCGTACGAATGTCATTTCAAGTTCCGCCCGATTACGGATGATACGGATTTACAGCTTGATAAGGAAGATTATTATAAATCGCTTGAACGCAGTACCGAAATTCTTTGGCGATTAATGACGTCAATAATTCTGTCGCCGAAATTACCCGAAAGTGTTCAGAATTTAAAGTCGCCAACAAAAGTTGCCATGTGGTAATAAAAATATGTTAATTAAATTTTTAGAATTAAAATCTAAAATAGATCTAAAATTAAATTAAATACAAAGTAGATAAGTACTACTATATATATGAAAATAGAAAATTTAGAATTTCTACTTGACGGATTTGCACGAATGGAATACTTTTCCATTACGTGACTTCCGAATTTTTTTAATGAAAATACATTATTCTAAATTTTACTTATCTGTCCTGTCTAAAAATCTTTAACCAAATCGGTTACCGTACAATAGCAATCAATTAATTTTATCGATTCGTCATTTACAATAAGCTCTTTTAAACTCTAGTTTCTGATTTAAAAAATGACCTTTCTAGAAAACCTTGAAAATCAATTCAGTAGTTCCGCTTTAAAGAGACCACAAATCGAAGCAGCCTTGTAAAAAAATTTGCAGGAGTCTGCGAGCGGCATTCCGTCGCGAGGTGTTGCGCGCCCGCGTGAGCCAGCACAGCCGGAAGTTGCGCAACGAGCTGGCCAACTTGATTTTGGCGAGTCTCATCGGGCGCGGCTCGTGCGCCCCGTGGGAGCTGCTCGACTCGGGGATCGCCGCGGACCTGGCGGACCTCGTCGTCGCCACTGAGCTGGGCATCGAGGCCCAGTGGGCGATGCGCGCCATCCTCGAGACCAGCCGCGACACCGGGCTCACCTTCAAGAAGATGCTGATGCTCTGCGTCGCGATGATCGCCGAGGAGCTGCCCGAAGGCGCACACGTATTTTACGGCTTTTTAATTTCCGCCGAGTCCCGCGCCGTTTATATTGCCCCGGGGTATCGTAAATGTTTGCGCGGAGCGCGGTTGCCAGGAATAATTTTGGTAGTGCTTTACCTTTTTTTTTTCTTTTGAAGCTGCGGTGGAATGAAGTGACAGGTTTTTGGACCTGTTATTTGCATTTTTAAAGGATTTTTTTTAATTATTTAGAGTGATAATTCTTGTTTTATAATTTAAGTAATGGTTTTTTTTATTACGAATTGACTATTTTGTGAGCATTTCAATTTAACTCTGTAGGGAATTTGTAAAAGTTTCTCAAAGCAAGTATAAATTGTCTTAAAAGTCTCAAATAATATTTCCTTAACAATTTTTGCACAAATCTTTTATGCAAAACTTCACAATGAAGGCACTTAATTGTTCTTAAATGATTTATTATGTTACGTCAATAACAAGGAAAGTGTTTCACCTTTGGGTGACGGAATTTTTTGCGGTTTTATAAACTACACTTTTACAGTGATATTTTACGTTATCGAGTTTCACAAAATTGCAATTAAATTTTAAATATTCCTATATTAAAACGGTTATATTACTACTGACTTTGCTTATATTAGCTGCTACTCTTCCATCGAGCTCGGGGATAAAATGAAAACACAAGAAGAGTAAACAGGATTTAATTTGAAAAATTGTATACCGAGAAACATTTTTACAGAGTAAACAAAAAAGTTCAATTACGGGTTTAAACATTAAGGTGCAAATAAAGAATATTAACGTTTACTTACTATCTTATTACAATAGTGTTGCAATATTTTAAATGAAACAAAATAAAAAATTTTAAAAACTATAATTATAGAAAAATGTATTACTGGATCAACATTAGATTTTTCAATTGATTCAATCATTCAAGCGTAGGTATTACGCTAAAAAATATTGAACATTTTTTCAAAATTCTTTTAAATAAAAATATATTGATGTAAAATATAAACTGAATTTCAGTAGCTTTTTAATTTACTTGTTAAGTGTCAAACTAAATGAAGTAGGAAGCGATAATTCGGAAAATTTAAATGTTAAACAAACTTTGTACACATGTTTTGAAGTATATTTACAAACTCTTTGAAGAATATTCCATATTGCCATAATTTACAAATAAAAATAACTCATATGTATGTCAAATAGGTAATAAAAGGCAGAAAGATAGTATCTGGGATTCTTCATCTCGTCAATCCAAATTTCGAGCTGCGGGAAATTGTCTGGAACTCCGAGCAACTCTGGCATCTTTTCAAGTATGCATCGAATACGCTGACTTATCTCGCTCCGAAAATACCGGAGGAGTTTATCGAATGCAACGGCTCAGTGAGGTAATATACAAACACACTTCGTATCTTTCTTTTTCCTCGCTCGCGCATCACTGGGTACACAGCGCGAGCGGGGCAAATTTATACTCGTCTGATAATTTCAATAAATATTTATGTTTAATTTCTGCCCCTCATAACGAAGAACGAAAAGTTAAAGTAAATCTCTTGATTTCTGTCTTTTAAGAATACTTTCAGTGCTCGAGCTGTTTTTAAAAAAGGACTTTGAATGCTACTACATCGTGTCGTTCGCCGAGATGATTTGCTCTCTTTGCTCGTCCAATTGTGATTTGTTGTTGGATGATTTCCGCAAATTTTGTGGATTTGTTCCAGGGTTGCTTCGTAAATAGCGCATTATCTTAATGGTATCAGTCTTCTAAATATCGACGTTTACAAAGTGTTCTTCTTTCAGAAATCATTTACAAACTCGTTCAATTTGAAACGTGGACAATAAACGATCAAAAGATCATGTCCTTCCTTCTGCTTGCCGCCGAAAATATTATGGACAATCAAATAGAATTGCAGGAAAGTAACGCGGAGTTCGCAGTTAAAACAGCTAATGACTTGTTAATGAGATGCTTAAACCAGACACCGGAGGATTCTGAACTAGAACAAAGGTATAAATATCTAGAAATAACTTTTTCACTCAAATTATTAAAATTAAAATATTAACATCTATAATTTAGTTTTCTCATAGCCATCGGCACTTTCATTTGGAAATGCCTGGTGGACTGTCCAGCAGCACTAAGCAACTTTTTGGTAGAAGGCGGACTTTACCAAATGTTGGATCTCATGGCCCAGGCAAATTTACCAGTGCAAAATCTCTATCTGGGCATAATCACTGACATGTGCGAGAATCAATGCTGCAGTCATTATTTGCTTTCGTGGCGAGCTCCTGACAAGACAACCGGCTTTGTGGCTTTTCTGGCAAATATTTGGAGAGAGGAAGAGAAATTATTCGGAGTAGAAAGAACTCCAGAAGGTTGCATTGCAAGTACGTCGTTGGCTCTACATTTTTCAATTTATTAATTTCGAAAAGTTTAAAACATTTTTTGAAAAATTGAGCATAATTTATAATTTATTATGCAGATCTTGACGAACCGTTAAAGAACGATGATCATTGGCTTTATTTATGCTTCACCAAATCCATTCGTAATTCGCACGTTGTTATAACTACAGCAGTAGGTCCAGTGCGACCGAAAATTTATTACCTACGCCAATTGATAAAACACGACATTGACAAAGAAGAGAGCGATAATATTTGTAATTGTTGCTATTGCGATGTAATCGGTGGTCTTAGTACGGAGGATCGAGTGAGTATGAAATTAACATTAACAATCATCTTTATCGAAATCGAATCAGCTATCGGACACTTCCTGCACGGCTTGGCGTCAGTGATCAAAAATCTCCACTCTGCGCTATAAAAAAAGCTATCCAGTGTATCCATCCTTCCGCATAACTCGAAACTACCGCATTGCCGCAGATAACCATGCTGACGATCGACGCTTACGAGCACTTGAGGCGCGACGAGGCCGGCCTGGAGGTGGCGGCCCTCTCGGATCTAACGAAACTGCGACCACTGCGAAAGAGGGGCGAGAGCCTCGGCGAGCTGTGGCAAAAAAGCAGCGGCAGGGGACTGCGGGTGCGCGAGCTCCAGGCGAAGCTACTGGAGGCGCGTCGAATCCAGGCGGTGCGCGAGGAGCGGGAGGCGCTGCGGCGCATCCGCGACTCCAAGCTCAGCCCGGCCTTCGACGCCCTCGCCGAGCTCGCCTTCATCGGTCGCACCAGTGCTCGGGAGTACCTCCTTGCCAAGTGCGCAGAAATCGGCGAGAAAGTCGCCGAGAGCCGCGAGCCCGACACGGCAGAGCCGTTCTATCGCACGCACAACGTGCAGGTCAACGTTACGGTGAGACTTTTTTGCTTTCGTTTTTTTTTCGGAGTTTTGGGAGCACCGAGAGGAGTGGGCGGTGTGAAGTAATGGTGCTCGATTGCTCTGCGCTTTTTACGATTACTTTGATGGAAAAGTTCAACTTTTTGTAGATGATACAATTTTTCCATTACTGTATCAAGCACCGATTATTATAAATATGAACGCAATTTAATTTTATTGATGATAAAGTTGAGTTTAATCAATTTTTTTATTATCAATAATATTTATTTCTAAGTTTACGGACGTAATGAAAATTTTATAGTCATTTCGTACAAGTTTATTATATAAAGTTTGCAATTTTATTGATAAGCTCCAATAAAATCTGAAAATCCCATGAACAAGAAAATCAATATTTGAACATAGCTAATATTTACTTTTCATTTTATTTCAGAATATTTTCAATCAACGATTGAAGATACGAAGCATTCCTAAGCCAAAGGAATCACTGAAGTGTACTGTATCTGCGGTCTCTACATCAAGGCCTGAATTATCAAAGGATACGTCATTTATTTCGCTGCCGTCGCACAAATCGGATACCTCCTTTTTATTAAAAAAATATAGAACTGACGAGAAAGGAAATATTTACGCTGTTAAGAAGAAAAATAAACCAAAATAAATTAAAATTAAAACGAGAGATTTGATTAATAAAATTAAAATAATTTAAAAACTGATTGCATTTTTTACGTACGACCAAAATCGGTAAATATATTTCGATAATGATACTTTTAAATCATCCATTCCACAAAGTTTTAGTTTAAAGTACTTATAACATATAATAACTCCTTTCTACCTGAATCTTTTTTGTAAGTAAAATGAGTCCATAAAAAGACTTCTAGATATTTTCCTAACATTTCTTAATCCCTCGTTGCAATAGCATCTTTTTCGTTTATTCGATTTTTTTTATTCTTATGTAGTAAATCATAACTTTATATCTTTGAAATGTATGTTTCGTCGCCTAAAGGCGCATACTTATCTTTTATTTAGCATTTTATTATCATTATTTCTTTTAAATGACATTGGATAGGAAAGGGTTAATGAGGAGCTATCAGCAGTCACCCACACAAAACTGATAACTCCAAAACGTTAAAAACTGCTTATAGTAACCGGTGAAAAGCCCAGTCCACAGAACCGGCCGAAACTTTAAGCGGCGAGAAAGCGAAACTGCCCGAAATTACCCGAGCGTACAATTTTCATCGAGCGCCTCGCTAAAAAGCGAACTCTCGCCGCTCGCAAAACGATCAAACCTCGCAGTATCCACCCGACGAAAACTCACCGCGTCGCTACTCGCCAGCCTCGAGTCCCGAAAAAGAGCGTAAAAAGTCGAATGATAAAAAAGGCGTTCCACTCGCGCCCATCCGAAGGAAACTCTCGGCGAGCCGCGCGCGCGCTCGCATCGAAAAACAGTCTCTCGCCGAAGTGAGTGGCCGAGCAACAGAGAAAGAGAGACAGATACGTATCCCGGCTCTCACATACGCGAGAGCACACAACAAACCTTCGGCACCGACGCTGTATACATATATATACACGTTATATACAGAGTCCGCTCAGCGTCGCCGACTAAAAGGAGGGGAGCATAGTATCGCGCACGGGCGTGCGCGGCGCTATGTGAACACACTTTTACACGCACACAAACGGAGCCGCGCTCCTCTCTCGCGGTGCCCGATCGGCGGGAGAGCGCGCGCCGGCAGTTCGCGCTCGGTATCCTCGCTGTTCGCAACGGTGCTCTCCCGGCCTCTCTGCCATCACACCGCGCGCACTCGACCGACCTCCCCGACCTCCCCCCTTCTTCTCCCCCGTCGGTTCGTTTTTTTTTCTATCCGTTCCCCGCGCCGGCGATGCCCTCGCCCCTGCACCTCTGAGACCCTCGTCTCAACCCCCAGTGCGCGGCGTATATACACGCGCGTCCCGGAGTCTTAGTGTCAGTTCGCGCCGGCTTGGCTGCTGCTCGTACTGTGCGCCCGAGAGGAGCGGAGAAGAAAGGCCGAGAAAGGGGCAGTCCCGGCTGCACCTCGACGAATAAAGAGAGAGAGAGAGAAAGGGATAGAGAGGAGAGCGGAGCGCTCGACGGGAAATATGGCGCGTGACCGGTGCTGGATCTCAAGGCGATCGCTGATCTTCGCGATCCTCGCCTTTGACCTCCTCGCTAGCGTCCTCGCCGCTGCGGAGCCTGCTGCACACGGTGAGTACCGCTAAGGGCCTCGCGCGCACTTTGTTTATCGTGTATCAAGGTGGAATCAGTGTGTTCCGATGGATTTGAACCGAGATGCGAGTGTTTTGGAGCAGAGGTTTGTTTTGGAGCAAAGGCTTTTTTTGGAGCAAAAGCTTGTTTTGGAGCAAAGGCTTGTTTTGGAGCAGCGACTGCTTTGCTCGGGCGTAAAAAGTCTATAATTATCGAGTGAATACATTTGATGCCTGAAACAGTGATCGCGAGGTAACGACGCAGTATGTTTTGTTGGTTTTAACGCGGATTCTTTCGCTTTAAGGTAATTTCACTATTTCTATTACCGTTGAAGTGAGTCATCTTATGTTTCACCTTGTTTAAAATGGAAAATAAGAGAGATACAATTTAGGAGTCGGATGTTATATTACTGACACATCCTCGAAATTAAATTAAATGAATTTCCTTGGTTAAAAAGATGAAATTTTTTAATTCGATGTACGTGGTGTATGCGGGTACCAGCCGTTTCAAGAACTTTAAAAACGTTTTATGGGATCTAACATTTTTTTACTGCTTACGTGAAAAACTGAAACTATAGAGTCTTATTATTTTACACTCCTATTTGAGAGATTAAAAGTTCAATTGATTTGAATATTAAGTGATACGTCGAAGGAAAAATGAAAATTTACTGAAGCCTTGCCAAGCAACAAATCACGACATAAACTTTTGGCAAGTAAAGCCAACAAAAGCAGGTATTTCGAAATAAACGATAATTGATAAACGATTGGCATATCTCATAAATTACCTTAAACTAACTGGCTTCATTTGTTTTTTTTTAAACGCGCAACTGCGAAAAATTTGAAATAGCTTGTTTAAACGTATGCGATGCGTCCTGGCACGGTGACGTCAATGGAGGGCCTTCTGCGGTTAAGACACATTTAACCTTTTTTTTCGGCAAAGGGGCATTTGTGTGTACTCGTGCGGTTTCGAAAGAAAACAGCTGTTGAATAATGAGGACATGCGAGGATTTTCATCCGGTAGCCGAACCGTTGTTTTTCTTACGTACGTTTTTTTTTGGTTGCCGGGGTACTTATTTACCGAACACAATCCACACCGGTAAACGCACGCTCGGACCGAAAGTACCGTTAGAAGCGATCGTTTAGATTATAAATCTGTGAATTTAATCGGAGTATCGAGCGGATAACGCGCATGCAGGAACTTCACGTGACTGCTGCACTTGTTGCTGAGTAATGTACTGTTTCGTAGAATATAATTAGCCTTAAAAAATTAATTACCAACAGCTCTAGTTAAAAAATTACTTCTAGCACTTAGTCGATTCATATGGTGGAGAATTATGCACTTTTGTTCGGAATCTTTATGCCGAAGTGGCGATCACTCCCGTATTATTAAAATTCGCTTTAGTTTTCGCTGCAAGTATACGCTGTTGAATTTACGACCGAGTGTGTATGGCGATTTTAAAAAAGTTTCATAAAAATTCACTCGACTTCGCGCTTTAGCTTAAAAAGTCGTGCGCGCGGCGCCGGAGCCAATCGCCGAAGGTCCGAAAAAGGCTAATAGCCTATCTTTTCGAAGTCGTAAAACAAATGGGGGCCTGGAGAGGTCCTCTCTCGAGCCAATGAGGGTCAAGCGGGCCCACGGGGAGAGCGAGAAAGAGGGAAAAAGTGTGGAAGAGCGTGCGCGCCGAAAGTTGAACGTCAGAACGAGAAAAAAGTGTAGGGAGAAAGAGAGAAACGTTCGAAGAGGCGGTGGAAGAGGAGAGAAAGCGCGAGGCGGTGGTGGGTATCGCGCGCTTAAATATTTAAAACGCCTCGCGCTTTATATCGTGTAAAGCGGCGCTCGATGCCGAGGCGGCGGTGAATAGCGAGAAAGCGGAGGATCGAGCGCTCGCTTTCGGAGGTCACGCCGCGAGACGATTAATGCCGGAATTGAGGGTAATACACTTTTATTGTTATTCAAGTGGTGCGCCGTCGCCTCACAGATGCCTTCGGTTACGCTTTCAATTTGATTTTCATTGTTACTTACGATTTCTTACATTTTACGTGGGTTTATCGTTTGAACGAGAAAAGATGAATTTTTACTTTGTTGCTTTTTTTAATGAGCTTTTTCGTATTTTGTTCAACAATTTGACGGGATTTCCACTTAAGATCTACAATAGAGATGGGGATGAAAAAGTATACTACAGCTGTTTCAAGTATCAGCAACAAGTGTCTAGACACGAGTCACAAAATAAGACTCTCCTACCAGCAAGCAGTTTAAAAATAGTAAATAGATTCTATTTTACGTCCCTTACGCTTTGTAAACAGAAAACTGAAAAAATGTACGTGAGATTAAGATTAATTTACAACCTTTCACATTAAAGACACTTTGACAAAAATTCGTCACATGAATTAAAATTCCCGAAGTATGAAAGAGATAAAAAATAAAAAATCACTCAATTCGAGTGAAATTATGTTAACTGTACCTTATAAATTAGTACATTACTCATTAAAAACTCCGTTGAATAAAATAAAGTTAAAAATAATTTACATTTTTAAACTAAAAGCTTGATTGGCATAGTTATCCCTCGAATTCACATTATCAGAGCAGAGTCCAACTTACATATTGAACCAAGCGTTGAAGCATAAGACACAAAGCTGCGAAAGAAGGCGAATGCAAGAAAACGCGACACGCGCACAGGCTTCGAGGAGAAAATGAGCGAAACGAGCTCGCAGAAAACGGCGCAGGAGAGCAGAGCGAGAGAAAAAGAAAGAGAGAAAGGATAAAAAAAACTAGAGCCAGACGGATCCGTGTCTCTTTCACCGTTTCTCTCGCGGCGTGCACATGTGTGCGCGCGCGCGAGCGCACGAGTGGGAGACGAAAAAGCGTGTGTAGTCCCTCCTGTCCCGTTCGCCGCTGCAGCCTGTTGAATGCTGCTCGCGCGCGCGCGCTCATCCCACACGACGCCGGACGCCCCGATGCCGCGCTCTCGCATGTGGGTGCACCGCCGAAGAAGGGACGTCGCGCGATGCAAGACGCGCCGGGAAAGTTTACTCAGCCGTTTTTTTTTTATTTGGTTCTGCTGGGAAATGTAGTTCCTGCATTTATTTTATTATGATCTTTTATTAATTTGAACAGAAGTGGAAGTTGTTTGTTTGAATAATGTTGATTCTCGTTTGATATCGGTTTTATTTCATTTTGGAGCATGTTCTATTGTAAAGTTGAATAAGTGAGATTGATACATGAACGGCTTTTGATTTTAGAGGGCAGTTTGAAGCATTTATAAATTTGGTTTGTCCATTTCATTCAATCGTAAGTCCATTATTAACCAAAAGAGAAACTTCTCCTTATAAAGCATACTCAGAATTATTATGGAAAGTCGATACCTTTCACGGTATGGACTTCGTCGTACGTTTGTATTGGTTTTATGCAATTATTATGTCAATCATGCCATACAAATTAGTCATAGTATGTACTTAGTATACATTACTGCCTCTACTTCCACTTCTATCATTATCATGTAAAATTATGCCTAAATCACAAGCTTCGATGCAAACCCAGTTAAAAAATCCAACTTTAAAACAAGGGATATCTATAAAACTAAATGCTTTCAACCCGACCGAGCATTTTCCATTATCCAAAAAGCTCAATCTCTCTTTCAAGCACAAACAAACTATCGCAGTAAAAAGCACAGCTCTTCAGGTTCAAATAAAAATCACTTCACAAAAAAAACCAAGGACTCGCCGAAAAAACTCACTTTTCGTTCGTACTCGATCGAACCGCTCGGTAAATCACCTGATCGCTCCCAGCAGCCTCTGTACGCTGATCCGTCGGCTCAATCCCGCTGAAACCGGCGCACCTCGTGTGCCCGACGCAGTGCCGCGCGCGTCTCTTTGGTCCTTTTGTTTTGAGAGTAGCAAGACGTCGATGGCCAGTAAACGCCGACGTCGACGTGACTTCCTATTGTCCGTCGGCTCGCGGAAGAGGGACGTGACCGATATGAGTAATTGCGCTGCCGCACCGAGGGACCGTCGCGAATGCGATTTCTCGCGCGGGCATACCGAGGCGCGTGTTTTGCATGTGCCACATACGCTGCGACGCCGGTCCATCCTCACGGCGACGTGATACTTTTTTTCGATCGGCGATTAACTTTTTTAGAGGATGTTTGCGCGGGCTAGCGATTATTGTGGATTTCTTCGTTTTTTTGTCAATTATAATTTTTTTTTCACGAGATGTATATCTGTGTTTTGAAAGAATGTACACGGTTGGGATTTGTTTCCTCGGGACATTACATTCAGTTTGCTTAGGAAGTTATTTAACTTCCGTAATAAAAAATGCGGAGGTATTGTTTCTTACAAGTAAATATTTTATTGCGATTGAGAAATTCTGCAATTATTCTTTTAGTGCGCCTATTTTTGCGCAGTCTTTTCAAGATTACAGTAGAAAATCTTTTGTCGAAGTATCTATTATTCGAATCGTGCTAAAACATTATTTATTTTTTTCCACGGTTATGTAAAGAAAAATATAGTTTATCTTTACATAGTACAGTAACAAAGACCGAAACTAAATAAAAGCAACATAAAAAAAGGTTCACATGAAATTTAGTTTGTTATTATCTCAAATGAAAAGTTTAATATTCTTTCATTGCATCGTCTACTATTGTGAACAACTCATTTTTATTTTTTGATACAATTAATTTACCGCTTGTCATTGCTTTTCCTCATAAAATAATAGCATTGTTCAAATTGATTTTACACCGTATACTTGCTTATATTAAGAAACATATTTATTATATACAAGATTCATTAAAATACTGAATAAATTCTTAAAAAACAAAAAAAATTTAAACAAAAATTACAGTTAAAACACAGAGTTTGATTAGCCTAGTCGTGCAGCCACACGAACAAATTGCTAAAATGTTGCGATGTATTCTAGCGAGACAATCGCTCTAAAATTACATCGCATTATGTGCACTACATAATGTCGTTCGAAAAATGTATCACGCAAATGACGCCGCGTAAAACGAAGGCTGTACCTGGTTATCCATTCGAAGCAGAAAAAAAGGCGGAGTGTCTTTAGAAAAAAAGAGAATGAAACGAAAGGAATAGAGAAGTAGCGATGGTCGTTTCCTGTGAGCTAGTTACGACGTTATATAGTTATGTCAACCTTGTGCAAATTACAACAAGCTCGTTAAATACATTGTTGCATCTGCTAGCACAAATGACCAGCTGAGCATTCTAGGCTTAATGGTTTCGTAGAAATCTCGTTTCAAAAATTGTTGGTTCAACTGTTTCAGATTACTATATTTATTATAATGTATTATGTGCATAATTTTTATTCAACTTCATTTATTACGTGTTTTAAATTTATTTAGTTTCTAGATGTGACATTTAGAAATTGATTCTATGACTCGAATATTCAAAAAACCAAAAAATAAATAAGGAATATAAAAAGGAGTTATTTATATGGCAGATTAATATATCTATATTAAAAATATTACTTATTTATTATAATCTTTTGTTTACATTTACAATATTTTAACATCACAAAAAGCGTTATTTATCAAAACAGGGATAAAACTTTAATAAAAACTTCTCATCACACTTTAATCTTTAACATTTTCAAATAAATAATCGTATCAATTTAGTTTATATAAATGAAAACAAAATTAACGCGAATATTACTTTGAATATTTAATCAATTCTAAAATAAATTATAAAACGATTTTAAATGGCTGGAAACGAACATTTCCAAGTGAATCAACAAAGTGCTAAAAGCTGAAAAACAAAGAGCCTCAGTGTCCAAGATCACCTGAGTTGACACGGCGATCACGCACACATCGCGCGTCGTCGATGAGAAAAAAAAAGAAGCGGATCGGTCCAACGGCAGCTCACCTTGGCCCGACTCGAGCCGGCCGTAGGCATCGCCTCGCGCTGACAAACGCGAATCTCGCCCGCGAAGTCCCAGATGCCAGTGGCCAAGGAGTCTAAGGCCGTGCGGGCGCCTGCCTCTTTTTTCTGCGCTCGATTTTCGTGTCCGCGAAGCGGAGGCGGAGTTCTCGTTGCCTTCGTTTTCATTTCTCCTCCGCCGCTGTGTTTTCTTCGGTCTAACGCGATAAAGTCGAAGGACGGCGCGCAGAAAGGCCGGAGATTGGAAGTGCGCAGCAGCGCTAAATAGATTTTTTTTTAGTTTGTGGGAATGGCCGGATCGTTCGGAAATGAAGCTTCCGACTTTTTCTGACGACGGCGCGAATCAGATTAAAGCGTGGACTTGTCATACCTACTGATAGCCTAATTTTTTTCGTTTTCTTATCTATGCGGGTAAGGAAAATAATATTGAAGATAACGAAATGTTAGATTGATATTGATGTAATCGATTCTATCTAAGAAAAATTATGTACAATTCTATTTTTAGTAGGTTATTTTCAATACTTTATTTTTAGAACTAAATTTCATTAATACATTTTTAGAATTAACCTTTTTAATAACGAAAGATTTCATTTTCGAATTGTAGTAATTAAAGTTAAATATAACTAACACAAAAATGATGGTCGCAAGTATTAATCATACTTTAAAATAATAACCGGATGGATAGTGCTTTGAACGATTTTTAGCCGTAACGCTCCAAAAAGCACGATTAACCCGAAAAGGAAGAACAAACAACGGCTTATTACATAAATTTTATGGGAAAGAAAAGGTAGCTCTTGCTTTTCTCGGCGCACGAAAAACTCCCGTGGATACAAAAGAAGAGCCCCGCGCGCGCCAAGCCGAGTGAAACGCGATTTCGCCGTGTTATTACACGATCCCGTGCATTTGTCCCTTTCGCCGCTGGTTACGCGGCCCGCGCGCGCTACACTTTTAATTGTTCTGCCTCACCTGCGCATCTGCGCCACTTTTCGAGGAAGCCATCCACATGATTGTCACGGTGCAGCCTTCGGCGTCTAGCGTCTACTTCCTTCTTTCGTTCCTCAACTAATTGTCTAGTATTTCTGCCTTTTAAACTTGGTATTTACGGAATGACGTTATACCTTATTTGAAAAAAAATATTCTTACATCAGTGTAATTTTTTGTTCGAGACTGAACACTTTTTATTATTTTGTAGAACTGTAATGAATTTTCTTTTATACTGAATGATATGGGTTGTCAAAGGAGAATTAAGATTATTCACTGTACAAATCGAACAAAATATAATTTATTATTGTGTCGAATTTAATATCTTATCGAAATCAGATAGTAATCATAACAAAAATACACTCTAAAAGTTCTACATTCTAATAAAACTAATAATAATTTACCGCAGTGTATAAAAATTAAATGTAACAGATATGTTCAAGTGCTACTCAAATAAAGAGGCACACACTTCCCTGTACGCAGAATTCAAGCAACACAATAGCGTAACAGATAGAAGACGCTCACCGTAGACAAGGTGAAATTTTTTTCTCGGTATCCCAGGCACCCACGGCTTTCCCCAAACAATCGCTCCATTCCGCCGGCACCGGCACATGCATTTACGCGCGTAATCGATACGTCAGCCGAAAGACCCGCGCGCGGCCCTCATCCTCTCCGTGTCGCCCATTGTCTCGGGGCCTCCTCATCTCCTCGGCTTCTCATTATACATCCTTTCGTGCGCGCGATCCCCGCAGACAATGGCTGCGAGTTTTCCGAGGCGGGGTGTAGATGCGTATCGCCGCGCCGTGCGTTTTCCGCGCCTCCGAACGTCTCCCCCTCGTCCGCCGCCGTCGCCGCTGCAGCGGCGTGAAATTCGAAGCCGTGACACTCGGCTGCCCTACCTTGGCCTTAGGCGGCGATCGTATGGCACCGTATCTCGCGGAGACGCGCGGACTCACGTGTTCTCTCCTTCGATTCATCTTTATATCCGACGGCGTCCTCCGGGCACGCGGTGACGATGAACTTGAAAAATATCGGCTGACGGGCGCGCAACCGCCGGTGAACTCGATATCGAGCGCGTCTACCGCTGAATGGCGCTGATCCACTCGATCGAGTCTTTTATTTCCACGTTTAGTGGGTAAAGAAATGGGTAGTATACTATCCTTTTTGTTAATGTTTTTTTTTCTTTGAATTATTTTTGCGATATGCTTTTATGAAGTATAGTTGGGTTGACAGGTTGTTTAAATAATTTTTAATTTAACACAGTGTATTAGATAACAAAAATTTATTGCTGTAATTCACACTAATAAACTGGTACACGTCAGTTTACCTTTGATACGTGACATTGTAGTGCACAATGATAATTTTATTTGATTTATTGCCTTTAAAAAAAATTCGAATTAAATTTAATGGATAAATTATCTACAGAAATTTATTCAATTGTAATAAACAAAACCGACCGGACAGATTCACCTTATAATTTAAAACATTACACTACACTCTGCAGTCTCATCACCGGAAAAACGACCATTTCGTATTCGCAAGTCAAACCGTAATCTTCTTACGCACGTCACTTGGAAAGTTTATAATTTATGCAAAAACCGCGAATAGTACACTGTGCCCGAACATAAACATAAACACGGAACGTTCCTACGTCAGGTAGCTGGGCAGCGCGTCCGGCTTGAAATTGTCGCGCATAATCTGGTCGTGGGTGAATTTGACGAAGGTGTCGTACTGCTCGGAGATTTTGTCCTGCAACATCCGTTCGTAATCCTCGCGCAGTCTCTGCGCCTGCTCCTTGAGGCGACGCTCGCAGATGAGCTTCAGCTGGCTGAAGGTGAAAAGTGGCTGGTCCTCGTTGCTCTCGTACTTGTCGGCGTGGATGGCGTGTTCGGTGGCTTTGGTCAGCGCCTCGTCGAATTTGAGCTGACGATTGACTCGATGCCCTCGGGTCTCCTGAAGAGATGCCATTTTTTTCGGTGACGTTTTGCGGGCCAACTCGGGAAATGGCGACGCGCGATCCGTGATCCCGATGCTCTGCACGGAGCTCATGTACTTCGCTCGCTTGCTAGGGCTGGCGTACATCGAATCGAATTCGGAGGACCGCTTTAGTGCGACGCAGGCCATTAGCACAGATTTTTGATACTTTTTACTTATTCCAGTAATTGGTAAATTATCTGAAACTGTGAAACTTTATTTATGAGTATAAGCGATTCGTTTGTACGACTTGAATTTTTAATTAAGATAGACTGACCTTCTCGGTATGACTCCGAAGAAGCGCGGGATTGTGTACGTCGAATGGTCGACAACTGACTGATGTCCCTTGTTCGTCGTATCGCTTTTGGTGTACGAAGTAAACATTCGTGAGGCTAAGGCGAAATTCGCGATAGCATTTCAAACTTTGGAAAGGACATGTAGGAAAAGTTTAATTTAAAAAAAGTCAACTTGAACAGATTTTTACTGATATTTTAAAATTTCGTAAAAATATTTAAAAAACAAAATTAACTATTGTTCTTAAAAAATATTAGCAAATATTGACATTATTTATAGAATGTAGTAGTAAAAAGAAGTAGGAAAAAGAATTAAACTTGAAGTGACCTATATGGCTAAAAATAAAACAATGCTAAAAACGTATTTTCAAAGCAAATGAAATATTGCAATGAAATGTCTAAATTCAATGAAGAAAATTTTAAATATTGCGAGCTTATTATTTTTTTTCATTCTGTACAATGTAAACCGGAATAGAAAAACATCCTTGTATCTTAATGTTTTGAATTCCATCTGCGATTACAATTCACATTGTACACGATAATGACGTTTAGTATGCTATTGATAACACTTCTTATTTCGATCCTTACACCTTCATGTTGATATCTTTTGAATACGCATTTGATACTCAAACGAAAATGGCATACAAGCATAAAAGCATTTTCAAATTGCAAAACGCTATTTATAATTCCTTTGTTAAAAGAATTTATTGACAGAAAAAACAAGTACATCGATTGGAAAAACATTCTTTAATTTAAAAAAAAATTCCTTGTAAATTTGACTAATATTAGAATTTCCAAAATATTTTTTTAGCTTACATTTGGGAATTTCTAAGCGGAGTTGTATTTAACCTAATACATTAAAACCGATAAGAAACCGGTTTTTTGAATTTTACTGCTTTGACAGAAATATTCTTTTAAAAATTCTGACAAGCAGAGATTAATCCGGTTTAATCATCGCATTTTTATACCGCTTAATAACAGTACAATAAATGATTCATACGAAAAAAAAGATTCCAACGTTTTTTGAAATTCATTATAAATTTTCGCAATCTAATACTAAAATTATTCACATCTTTCGGTCAATAATCCACTCGCGATGATCCAAACCTTGATCTTCGCCCCTTCGAAACTTCTCAAAACTTCAGCAAAAAAGGGTACCACGTATTTTCTCATCTCGAAAGCGGCGCTATCGAGAGCAGCGCGATAACAGCCCGGTTGGCTCCGAAGTGCTCGAGCCGCAGAATAGCCCGAGTGTTCCGAGCGGCGCGTAAAGCTGCGTCCGCTCTCGCGCGAGCCGGTTTTTTTTCCGCGCAGCGCAGCGGCGGAGATGCAGCCGAGCGCCTCGGAGCGTGAATCCCCGAGATGATCCTGCCGCCCCCCACCTCTCCTTCCTGCCGCGGTAGGATGCCGATTTCGCGATCGGAGAGCGGCCGAGAGGGGCCCCCGGGAGATGGATCTCACGGTGAAATCGTGGAATGCTAAAGCGCGCGCTCGGCTCGGCCGACCGGTCGACGATTTCGAGCCCGGCCGATTCTCCTCTCGCTCGCCTCGGGATTCTATACCCGTTCCTCGACTTTTTCTATCTCTGGATGTTCGCTCCTTACGTTTTTTTTCTGCGCCTACTTTGCGTTCCTTTTTTCTGCGATAAATTCAAAGGTCAGGTCCACGCGTGGACTTTTGAATTCGTCTTGCTTTTCCTTGCAGGCCTGTTCGCGAGGATGATATATTTGAGAGATAATCAATGGCTATTATGCGGTTGCGTTTTTCTTAGAAGGAATGTTGATTTTGTGTTGTTCGATTTTTGTATCGGCATTTTCGAAACGTTTAAAAATTCTTTTTTTAAAAGAATCAAGCAATTTTTTAGATTTATTTCTTTAAATTTTTGTTGTGAAACTGTAAAAGGAGATGTTGAATTAAATTCCAAGTCTATCATGACTGTAAAAATCTGTTATCAATGAGGAGAAAATTATTTCAAATCATGACATATTCGTATAAACAGATAAAATATTTTTATGATTTGCGAAGACTTTAAGTCTCCTTCAAATGCTACAAAATGCAAGAAACTTTCTCAGATCAATAATATCAACAAAGATAAGATGTTCTGTATCTAATGTTAAATTGATTAACTTTATAAAAATTATACTTACGATATCTGAAATAAGTATGAACTATTTTTGTCAAAAATTTATTTATTTTATTTAAGAATATACGAATTTAAATCTGGGTAAAAGAGCAAAATTAATATTATAACGGGTACGTGAAAAAAGCATAGATAAATAAATTTTTTTAAATTCTACATCAAAGATTTTGAAATGCTTCATAAAAATTTACAGCCGACCCGTACATTTTCTCGAAAGCTATAAAAAAAATTCGTCGAAAACAAAGGACTGCTAATTTATGCGGGTGTACCGTTCGATCGGCTCACGAAATCGCGCGCGAATCTCAGCCACGTACGACGTTTCCGACGCTATCGTCAAAGTCTAAGGAAAAGCCCCAGCTCTGCTCGACAGGTTGTCTGGCGCACCCGAGACATGGAAGAAAGTAAGCCCCGATTGTTTACGCAAAGTGCAATACAATAGCGCGTCGCGAAGTCACGCGAGTCGCTTAATCAGACGCGGCAGCGGTGCCGCGCTAATAAATGCAGGATATAATCTCATATCGCGTTTCCTATTCCCGCGAGCTCCCGCTAATCCGCGCTGAGCCTTTTTCCACGCTGAGTTTTCAGTTATTGCTGCTTCTGAACCCGTGTAAATTTAAAGTGACGCTTGTCCTCCTCGCTTTCCTTTGTGCTGTGGCATAAATGGAGGATGAGTTACGTCTTTTACTTCCTGTGCGACTTGTTGATAAAGGAGAATTTAAGATATTGTTTTTTAAAAGATTATCACTGAAAAATAAAACAAAATAGCACATTACGTAAATCATTGATTTACTTAAACTATTTGTATACTGAATTTTATTCAGTTCAACAAATCATCTCAAAATGTATTGGCAAACAAACGCGTGTTTGCTGAAATGATGAAACTGTCAACGCGTACTTTGGTTAGGCTCTAAAATAAAACTTAAACTGCCGATCAATATGTTGCCTGGTTATAATTTAAGAATAGCTATGTTCATGTTAAACTTTTCAACGGATACTTTGCCTCTAATCAGCGATATTTCACTGGTGCATTTATAAAATTACGCCAATTGTCCAATGAGCAAGGCCGGCGTTCGCGCTTCGCCCACGTGTTTCTTATAAACAATGGCAATTGCGTAATGCACGTCGAATTGTGAGCACATACACGGAGCAGGCGTACTTGATTGCTTGATGAGCAAAGACAAGACGCCGGAGCATCGCACCGGCACACTTTGGACGTTCTCCTCGTTTCTCGAACATTATTTTAGCTTGCGTAGAATATTTCGATTTGCTTTCCAGTTTCTTCCGCGTGATTATTCGTGTACGAAAGGAATGTGTGATATATATTAAATTGTTAACGAAATTTAAGTGCACGTGTAATTCAAATGATTGATTTTCCAGTTGAATGCAAATCGGGCGAGTTTGTATTTTTTAGTTTTTGTAAATTTATCTTTGAACAAACATTTGGGTTATCCAACACGTGTTTACATATTTTATTGACGTTTTTATGTCCTCCTAATCATCGAACTTAAAATTACGAATGACGATTACGCTTACTGGTGCACATTTTTATGTTGTCTTGATTCAGACGTTCGCCGGTTAATATCTGCAAAGATATTTGCATTCACGTTATCTTACAACGCTTTAAAAAACAAATTAGTGTTAATATTTTAATCAACTGCAATTTATTAGTCCACAATACTGTTTAAGTTTTTTCCATGATTTCATATTTTAATATTGTAAAATAAATACTTGAATTTAAAACTATTTTCCTTTCTTTTTGTTTCAGGTGAGTCTAATGATAAATCATACCCTGTACAACATCAAACTTCAATGCATGTAGTGTACGTAAGTTTCGCTACCAATTTACATGAAAAGATGATCATAAACTAGGAGCATTTAATTTGCTGAACTTTACATATTCATGCAAAATTAAAAATGCAACGATATAGCTAGTAAAATTAATTTCACTGTTTTAAACGAATAGCGAATACTTATTCGCCGTAATTTTCCACTCAGATACATTATTTAAGTGATAGAACGAAACAGAGAAAGATTTCTTCGTATCCGCAGCGGACGCAAGGAGAAAATGACGGATGGGGTAAAAGGAGAAAAATACGACCTCAAGGTGATCACTATGACTGAACGGATACGCGCGTCACTCGTATAATTATCACCGATATGCAGGGCAAATATACATGCGAAGCGCCAAGCGCTGAGCTCGTGTTCCCCTCCTTTTTTTCGTCTCTCTCACTCTTTGCCTTTTCGAGTCGTCCGTTTGTCACCGCGATAGCGCCTTATGACACTCGCGGCAGATAACTTTCTAGCGCCGGCCGGCTACGAGGCGCGCGGAGGAAATTTTGCACTAGTCGCAGTGATTGCCTGTTTGTGTCGCGTGCGTCGCGCGGCTAATCAGGTCGTTAAAATTATTTGAAAGAATTTTTTACGCTGGGAAGTACGTCTACTTGGTCGCGAGATGATGACGGCACTGATTAACTCGGATAGACAAGTACCGTTTCTTTTAATAGCTGCCCTAATAATTTTCAGAAATTTAAGTTCATCAAAAGAAGATAGGCTTATAAGAAATTTCTAGAGAATTGTAAATTTTATTACTTGAAATTAATTGATTGATAAAAAGATCAAAATAAATTGTCTATTGTATATTTGATACCATCTAATTTTTTTAAGAGTATACTTTACAGCTTAGGTGTAGATTAAAAAAATATGATATCAATTACTAAGCGTGCAGCACTAAAAGGATATAGAAACAATTTTATATGTAGGAAGAAAGCTAATCGTAGTTGTATTATATATAGCTGTAATTTTATCAGAACGCTGTAAGCATTATTACTTTATCTCCTCATTAAAAAAGTAACCGCAGTTATATCTTTCTGGTAAAAAAATACGTTAGTAAAATCCTATACTATTATTAATACAAAAATAATTGTGTCAAGAACGAAATTGACTTCCTTTTAGAGATTGCGGAATGGAACTTTAATTTTCAGGCAATAACTTTTTATAAATGCATACCACAAAAAACTGCATGAGTTTCAATTTATTGCTTAAACACGAAAATTTCGTGCATACTTATACCTTTATAATTATTGCACTATTACATCGTTTCTTAAAGAATGATCAAATGAAATAAGATTATTTAATGTTACTCGAAAGAAAATATAATTATCATTTCAAAAGAAAGTATATTCAGTTTATCAAACGCAAGACACTTTTTATGTTATGATAATACGAGTTTCTCATAACAAGCAACAATCTTATCCGACGTTATCGCTCAAAAGAATTTCAAATGATACGTCGCACCCGGTGCCATCTTTACAATCAACATCGATTGTTTATTCAAGAGGTCCTCTCGAAAATCTCAAGGTCGCCGATTGAAACAGACCCCACCGAAATTACAATAGCAAATTACCCGTACCGGGTCGTCGATAAATAATCGTGTACGCGCTCGCGTAAAAGCGCTCGAGGCATCGAGAGAAGAAGCGCGAGGTGTGCATAGGTACCCTGGTGGCAGGAGAGAAAGAGAGAGAGAGAGAGAGTGAAGGTGGCCGAGCCGCCGCTACTACACGGGCCGCTGGAGGCGCAATATAATTTCCGAGTTCGTTGCACTTATCGCCGCGCTCGCGCTCGTGTGTAACGTAAGACCGGCAGCCCGGATGGTCGACTCTCTCGGCTCGCCGCGCCGCGACGTAGGTGTTGCGCGTGTGCGCGCAGCCCACTCCAAGGGACACGTACCGTCGCGCGCGTGTATGCACGTTGCATAACAGCGCACCCGAGGATTTTCCTTTCTTCGTCCTTCCCCGGTCTCGCGCGTCTGCCGCGCTGAAAAAGGGCCAGTGTCGTTCCGATAATTTACTGCGCCGTATACTTAACAAAGGTGATGGGGAGCGCGAGTGAAAATTCACTGCCGACTCGACGCGCGCCTGGTCGCGATGGTTACACCCGGCGAGCGTTTCGAGTCAATTAATTTAAGTTTCGAGCTTTTTGAACTTCGAGCTTCGCGGAGGTGGGGAGGCCCCTGAACTTTAGCGCCCGACGGCTTCCTTTCAACGGCTTCCTTTCGGAAGAGCGGGCCGCGCTTCCGCCTTCGCTGCGTGACGTGAAATAGAGCGGAGACTAAAGACCGCGTGAAAGGTATCGCGCTCTTTTCTTTTTTCTTCGCCTTCGTTGTAATCCGCAAGTCGAAACGTATTTAAAACGTTATTTTTAATATTTGCTGCAATAACCTCGTGTAGGTTATGCTTTATATCGTGGAAAAAGAGTTTGTACTAAAAATTGTAACAGTTTTTTGTAAAATTTACTTGAACTTTAAGAAAATTTGATGAAATTCTAGTAAATTTTACATGAATTATTGCAATTTTTCGTATAATTTTTTCTTGATGGAATTTAATATCTGTGCGGTCAGAAAGATAAAATGGAAAGGAGCCTTAAATCAACCACAAATCACGAATGTAGAGGCTGAAAGGCTTGAGAAGTACCTAATTTGGTGCTGCTAAGTATCGCACGCTTGGGCTTTTAAATTCGACATAAAGAATCTAAGCACACCCTCGCCCACCTTCCCGAAATTTCGTATTCTTCCTTCGAAGATTTAAATTTACATTTTTATGAGAGCCCACTTCCGATGTCTGTAGGTACACCTTTTGTTCGATCTTACAAATTACAACTCGTAAAAGTTTCAACTACAAACTTCAACGTTATTGAAAAATTAATTGTCTGCAATCGAACTGTAATTGAAAATATAAAATATATCTTCTTTAATTATGTGATATAAAACACTTGTTAGTAATTTCCTTTCATTTCTTTACTTATTCAGAAACGTTAAAAAATATTTAAATATATTAATTCTTAATTTATGGTACCGCTATTGTTATTCTTCAAATTGAAATAAAAATAAAAGAAGCGCCGGAAAGAAGCAATTTTGTCATTCATTCATCCTTAATAAATGTACATAAAATTATACTTCATATAACGTGTGTAAATGAAACTCAGTCAGCATCAAAATAAACTGGAGGGATACCTCAGGGCACGTAATGAAAACCATCCAATTCTCGCAAAAACTACGTTTCTGGCAGGATGTCCTTTGTTAGCGTGTAATCCTCACTTATCGCCCGTGTACTTCCGTACGATCGGCGCATGAACTATTCACTTACTTAGCCAAAGTGTTTGGTTATTGAAGCGGGTGTCGTACCTGTTGTTCCGCGCCTTCCCGTCGAACTTTCATACTACCTGACAATCAGTAAATACTGTGTTGCTCAAGGTAACGAGAAACGTGCATGTGCAATTGCATTTTCTTCTTGCGCAGCGTGCATATTGGACGCTGACAAGCAGTCTTGCGAGTGTACATTTTACGCTGAAGCAATAATTCTGTAAATGATTTTAAAACTTTGTTTTTAAATTGCACCGAAAACTCGTTACGCCAGCGTTTAAATACCTGTTTTAAAGATTTATTTTATTAATATAATTATGTTGTAAAATTCGTTAATTGATTGTTGTTGCTAATGAGATTTTATTTCAATACTGTATTGATAGTAGATTAGAAAAATCGATAATGATGTTTGCCTCCTTTTTGCTTGCAACCCATAACTTGTTTATGAAAATCAGGAGAATAGATCTGATAATTTCAAGTATAGAAGCTTAAATTTCAAAGTATTATCTGTACCCTTCACAATCTTCAATTAATCTTCAAACTATTTATCATCATAGCATGCACACTTTGAACTTTCTCTTAGAAGATATGCCGTTAATGAGGTTTTTTTTAACCTTTCGAGATAAAAGTTTGATACCAAGTTTTTTTTTAAATCAGATTTAAACTTTCAACTAGTACGTACATACATACTTTCAATATTTATAAAAAATAACTGTTTTTGCAATACCAGATTTCTAAGATCACCCGCAACATGTGAGAAAATTTGCTACACGCTATTTTTCCGTGCACTTTCTCGTGCAATATTCGCATTAAACTCTTCTTTTTAAGTACACAAAGTAAAAAAAGTCCACTTGCGGAGTATTCGGCCGTAATTGCGCGCGGTCACGCAGTGTAGGAAATGCGCGTAGAAAGCAAAGCACACATTTTTTATCAAAGCATTTAAGAGATGTCGAGTAACGCATCATGCGGCGAGGACCGTGACGAACGAGGTGTGCTGACCTCGGGTCTCTCTCTCTTTCTCTCCCTCGCATGCTCTGTCTTTGTCTTTCTCTCCTGATGCGCTGCAGACGCGCCGCTAACGAGCAGCTGAGCGAGGAAAGCTCGCCTTTTACAGCGACATCGCACGAAAGCCCCCATTAACTGACCGCCTCGTGTGTGTATGCGCGCGCGCGCCTTGCAAAGGGTTGCTTTATGATTCTAATGATCCTCGTGTAAGGTACGAATGTTACGAGCAGCTCGACTCGCAGGGAAGTTTCGATTGCATCCTTCTTTGAGAGACTAAGTTGCTGTTTGTTCTGTGTTTGCTCGTGTTTGCGATGCGAAGCTATCTTGATTAATAATTTGGTGTTTGCAGTATTTGTTTGTTTTAAGATTTTAACAGTAGAATCTAATTTAAATCTTGATATACTAAGAAAATAATGGAGAAGAAATTGCTACAAATTTTGATAGGTAATTTTTCTGAAAATAATGGTACCTACTTGTTTTAAACATTTTAGTCAACCTGAAAAATTTAAAATAAATGTGCAAATTCTTCGGTTTTTTCGGTGCTAATAAATTAAGTGATTTATGGTAATTTCTAAAATTGCAATTTAACTGAGTTATTCCACTTTCATTAAACATTTCTAAATTCACAAGAACAATAAATACTTGTGGAATAAAATTAAACTTTCGTTAAGTGCACTTCAGAGTTTGCAACTTCGGATGTAAAATTTCTCAATAACAATAATAAATTTTACAAAATTTAAAAGACAAGTTTTTGAATAATTATCAATTTTGCTGCATCACTCACAGAACTTGCGAGAATAACAAAAAAATCACGTTGAAAAAAAATTGTTTTTTTAATGAAACATCCTTTACAGAGATTAGAAGGAAATTTCTTTCATAAGGACAACAGTGTGCATTGCGCAACGCGAAGATGTTTGTCTTTCCGTGAAGGCGCAATCAAAATTCTCAAAATCAATTAACATAATTAGCATAATTTTGAATTCTCCTTGCAAATCGATGCACAACGGTATTTTATCCAGATTTGAGAATCGCAAAAAATGGGACCTAACCAAATAGGATCGTTTCCTAAGAATAATAACGAGTGGTTTCCGCATAGGAAACGCAAATCATGCAAATTAGATAATTTTCTGGAAAGCCTTACTTTTCGTATCTGCAATTTTTTTTAATCTACGAAACATAGTGCAACACATCGGGCGAGTAGAATAAATGATTGTGGTTTCCTCCTGATTATTTCTTCCTCGAATTTCATTATTAAATTAGCCGCGCGGTATTAAGTTGCGAGCGCGATGCATAATAGTCCAACGATGAACCGGCAGTTGCCAAATAAAACAGCTGATTCTAGTAAAAGTTATTTTCGACTTGGTCATTGCACTAGAAAACTTGTTATTGCAGATGCCGCGAGCACAAGAAAATTCCTAAAAGGTATTAAAAAGAGCCATAATTTATTCATGCATTCATAAATATAAATTACAGCAAATCCTTTCGATTTTTGTTTACCATCCTCGGACTGACGTTTCATTTACATCCCCCGCACGAAAAATCGCTTAGAATCCGTCAAAACGGTTAGATTTCGGTGTATAATGTAAAATCGGCGAACTTTCCAAACGCTTGATAAATTAAGCCGAGGAAATGAAAACAGGAATTTAGTGGCGATCGTAAATCGCAGTCTAATTTTCATGCCCGGGGACTTTCAATTCCAGGCTCGCTGGACTCGCGGCGAGTTCGTGACTCATCGGAGGATCAGAGAAAAGAAGATCGCCGCGTCCTTCGCTCGACGCCTCTCTGTAAAGTGTCTCTTTGAGCTGCTTAGTCGGTCGGCTGGATCTCGATCGTTTGCTTTAATTGCGGGATTCGAATTGCGATGCCTAATGGCGCAGTTCGCTCGCTGTACTCAGAACGAGTTGTGATTCGATCAAATTCTTTTTTTTAAATTGAAATTTCGACTTCGAGTTGAGAGGCATGTTACTGTGTATTTGGAGGATCTTGATAAAGTGTTCGTATAATAGATTGTTGAGATTGATTGATTTACATTTCGATCATGATATTGGTGATTACATACGTGGATATCATTTTTTTTTACTAATTGAAGATTGATGTTTTACTGTGTATTTCTTTATATGAAAAATTGTCAAAATAATTAATAGTATGATTTTTATTTTTAATGTTTTGATTTTAACGTTCTATCGATTACTATTAAAAACTATGAATTCTATTTATTCATTTATTAAATGAAAAAAGAATTAAATTTTTCTAAAATTAATTAGGTTTTTAAATTAATAATTACACGTAACTTTTTGTTTTTGTTGTATTATTTATGAACGAATCATGTCTTTGCAAAATAATAAAATAGTAACCTTATCACAAACGTACACTGCATTAAGTTACACTGCATTAAGAAAAGCGAATAAAAAGTATGCCTGATTTCTTTTGTACAACGTTGAGAAAACGAAGTAGGAGGTAAATTGCACCGCAATGCTTTAACACAATTCGCGGTCCATTTACAGCTGATGATCTTACTTTCACCGCTCTCACATGGTAGATTTGACTGCACGCCTCAACTTAAGAAAATCGCGTGATAAATGTGAAATGGATCATCGTCGGATAACTTTTTTTTACATTTTTTATAATAAAATAAGGTAAAAGTTGTTATTTGCACGTTAAATTAGCTTATACTTTATTTACCGGTAAAAAATTCTAAGGTATAGTTTGTTAACAAGTTTATGTACAGAGGAGCAGTCTTATTTTATTAACAAATTTTAATTAGAGAAATTTTAATTAAGCGTGCAGAATATTATACTGATTTCTAAATGACTAATTTCAAAACATAGATAGTTAACTTTCATATCGACATCATTTTTTTACGTTTTATTATAATTTTACAATCAATAAAAATTCCTCTTAGCAATCACATAAACCCTCTTTTAAAAAACAGAAATACATTCCATACTCTTACGTCTTGTTTTAGTATCCCCCCCCCCCCCAAAGTCAAACAAGTGAATTTATCGAGAATCTAAGTGCGCACTGAAAAAAATAAACATTTAAAAAAAGTGAGTCCCCTCTCATCGTTGACTCGAAAAAAAGAACTGAAATTTACGATAAATCGCGTGTCTCGCCGAATCGACGGCGCGACGCAAAAACAATGAGGCTTTGTAACGAGGCCCCGCGGTTCTTTCTCCCGAGCAGCTGCGCGCTCGACGACGGCGACGTCGACGCTCGCGCGTCCTTGCGCGTTTACGTAAGCACATCCTCGTGCAGCAGATGCTGCGATGGTTACGCAAAAGGAGGGGCTTCGCTTCGACGGTGCCGCAGCGAAAAGATATCCACGGGCGGATTTCTGCGCCTTTAATTTCGGCATCGTTTTGATGTTTCTTTTTTACTGCACGGAGTGTACTTGTATGCACTTTTTCGTTCATTAAGCCGTCAATGTAGGCGTGATTCATGTCTGGAATTAGTAACTAATTATTCTTCGTGGAATTTGTGATCTTACGATTTGTTGTATATGCTGTTGCAAGAGCTTCCGTAGAATGAGCAGTCGAAAAAGTTGTTCTAATTTTAAGAAAACATTGAATTGAAATGCACATCATTTTTTTTAAATAAAAGACTAATGTTTAATTCCATAAAGAATTCATTTGAATTCAATTAATCCATTAACCACCATATTAACATCATTTTCATTATCCCTACTTCTTTGTTTGAATTAAATATTTGGTTAGTGCGATTTTTGCAAAAAAATCTGTGAAATTTTCTTTGTTTTCTTGATTGATTTAAATATTTAATTATTAAAATATACTCTAAGTGCAACCTAATGTTCATTACGAGGGTAACACCTATACATTTATTTTAAATTTTTGCGCATAAAAATTGAGATAAATACATTTTTTAAATGTTCCTTCTTATTAGGTCTGCGGAAGTAGAATATTTATTTCGTGTGATGTTTTTCGCCAAAGCTAAGTGATAAATTATCGTAGATAAATGAATAAATATATTTGTCGTTCGACTAATTTAAATTTAGAAAAAATTTATAATTTAAATCGCAAATTTTCCACATTATCTAATTGTGGTGTTTTGCATTTACCTTCGTTGTTTCAATCATCAGATGCGCAAATAGACTCATCAAGATAAATACTTACGTGGAAAATTAATCCAAATTTGCTTGGGTAACATGTAATCATCGAGAAAATAATTATTTAATCACTCTAATTCTTCCTCAAATTAATTTTAATCTAGAAATCGGTGTAATTATTAAATCAAATTATTAACTGTCGCAAACTAGTCTCCGAAAGATGTTAGACAAAATTTTTATAAAAAAGTTAAAATGAAAACGGAATTCGAATCTAAATACTAATTTAAAAAAAAAAACTCAATCTGAATCAACAAAATGATTACTGGATTGCTCTAAAAACAAGCTAATTCTCTTAGCATTTCGAATAAACATTTATAAATTCTCATATTTTACATGTATTTAATGAATAAATATTCACCAAAATTCAATGATATCTGATGTAAGTTTTAAAAAGAGTCACCAAAAAATCCTTCTATCAGTACGACCTTAAACCTCCGCAAACCATACCCTCATTCAAGCATTCTACCCGCAGTCGGTAGATCACAGGAGTCCCCTTTTAATTGCGGCTTACGTACAGATCCGGCGTCGCGAGATCACCGATCGAGATCTTGACGCCAGGGCTCGCGTTTCACGAAAGGAGCCTTTTTCACCGCGAAACGCGTGTTTCGCCGTCCAATTAGCATTATCTGCCTCGGAGTACGATTTTCTCCCTGTCTCGCGCGCGTCGGGATCCCCTCGGCGGCGTATACGTCGACGAGGGTGGTGCGCGCGCGCACCAGTCGGGGAGAGGGAACCAGCCGAGCGGAGCGCACCGCGAGTCCCGGGGAAATTACTTCTGCGGACGCGCCGTGGAATTCTAATTAAAACGGCCCGACGATCCCTCGGTTGTTGGGGAAATCCGATAAGACCGGTGGGCTTAGCGCTCGATTTATATAAGCGGTGTCGATATTATTGGCGATTTTATTCGTCCATTGACGCATGCAAATAATGTTGAGGTAAATTTTGCCGAAAGAGAATGTAATAAATTTTCTGATGAATCAACAGAAAGTCTGCGATTCATAAGCGTGCCTTGGTGCTGGTTGAAAACGTTGATTAAAACAAAAGGATTAATCATCATTATAAAAATAAAAATGATGCCGAAAACTCAAATCAACAAAGTATAATATAAAACAGGAAGTTATATTGATGTTTCTTATATTTTAATTTTGAAATTATTATGCTGTTTAATCTAAAAGCAATTTGAGTACATGAATTAAAAATATTTTTGCTGTAACTTTACGTTTAAGTATTTTATTTATCTATAAGTATGACCTTAAATAAGTGATACGTGTCTAATGACTATCTTTGATTTTTTTGTTTCAGGTGAGTTCACAGTCATCAAACACTCCCTGTCATTGTAAATGTAGATCTTATCCGTAAGTTTCGATTTCTTCACTATAATTCCAGCGACCCAAGAACGTGACTCGATAATAGTTATATTTTATTGAGGCATTAAGCTGTAACTTACGCATCGTGCTGTAACTTCTAACCACACGCTTAAGTTACAAAGCAATTTTTTTAACGATTAAAATTTTCATTGCCTTTTTGCTACCACACACGGTCACGATTTTCTCCAACCTAAATGTTCATCTGAAATATATCCAGATAAATAATAAAAAGAAAAGCACCTGTACAAAAAGAAATAGTAAAAAGTAAAGTAGATACTGTTTTCAAAAACTTTCCTTTATGTCTGGAAGTAAATGCTTGCGTTAACATCATAAAAGAAGCCCCACAATGTCGGATTAGCCGGAGAGTGCGGATTAAACGTAAAAGAAAAACTAAAGAGCGCGCGGGATGGAGGAGAAAAAAATGGCTTTGTCGCCCGACAAAAGCCGCGGGGATAGAGGCGGATAAGATGGCTTCTGTCGGTTCCTCGTTTTTCTGCATATCATCTTGTGTCGCGCAACGCGTAGCCCCCGTCTGGAAACAATGACTGCTCTCACCGACGAAAAAAAAATCTCGCCTTTTTTCTTGCCTCCGCGCGTTTACCGGTGATTTCTTAAGGTTGCTCCACGGGTCTTTGACCCCTCCGTCTGCTCCTGATTTATTACTTTCGCTATGCTAATTTCAGGTCATTTGGAAATCGTTATCTTCCAGCACTACTCGTCCCTTTTCTTCTGGAGTTTCGTCCTCGTTAAACTTAACACCTTGACTAGAATAATTCAAATGTTCGTGGTACTGATTGTTTTAAAGCAGAATTTTGTTGGTAAATTTGTTCAACGCTTATCAGATAGCTTTAATGATCACAAATAAAATATCGCAAGACAGCAATTAATTAATAAAGCTTATTAAGGTACTTTTCATGGAGAAAGAGAAAGATCGTTATAGATATCATTAACAATGTCTAACAAAAGAAATTTAGTTGTTGATCCTACACATTTGTTTGCATTACTATTTATCTTATAATTTAAAACATTAGATTGCCTTTGCGAATAATTGAAATTCAATGTAACTGAAAGATTCTAAGTTAAATTCATTTCTGATTAAGAAATCGGTATATATTCGTGAATATCTTTTTGGAATTAAAAACATCATTTTTGTAAGCAATCATTCAACCTTTATAATTAAGACCAAAAAATAATATTTGCAAAAGGCAAAAATCCCTTATTCACATAATCTATTAATCTTGACGCATCCATCACAGCAATTTCTATTCCTAATATAGATGATATTTTCCGAGCCAACTGAAGTGACGGCTAAAGTTCAAACTACAATGAACATCTCATAAAGTAGCACCTCGAACCGGTCTCAATGCTTCAACGACACGGAGTCGAACTAGGGTATCGGCTTCTCGAGCTTTCTCGATCTTCGTCTTCGCGCAGAGTCGCGTCTCGCCGACTGGCCACGCAATTATTCCGCTCGCTGGCCTGAAAATCCTCGGACCCGTGTCACTGTATCCGAGTGGAGCGGCGCGGGCCTTCCTCCCCTTCCTCCTCGGTAGCCGTCGTGGCTGCGAGATTTGCGGGATTTTGCCTCTAAATCCGGCGACTCATGATCATTTCTCTTTCCGGCCACTTTTACGAGTCTTTTTCCGCTCAGACGGATAGGTGCATTAAGCGTTCCCGTCGATGATGCATAAAAAATTTTCGCTCGGTAGTAACGTTTTTTATCGATTTCGTTCATTTGAAAAGCAAATTAGAAGTGCTTTCAAATTTGAAGAAAAATATTTCGTTTTAGTTTTTTTTTTTATTACTTGCATGTAGCTTAGAGATAAAAAAAATTGATTACTACTTATTGATTTGTTTAACTGTAAATTAGATGAAATTCAATTTAGTAATTTTGATAATTAAAAAAATATTAATCAAAATAAGTTAGAAATTACGTGTCATACCCACGCAATATTAACCGGAAATAACGGAGTTTACGCAATGGCGCGTTTTTAACGTCAAAGTCACATTTCGTACGGTGCATAATTTGCAAGATAATCTTTGAGGAAATTGCTTAATGTCATCCGCTTAAGTAGAGTACGTCGAGGTTCAAGGATTCCTTTTGAGTTCTCTGACCCTACTTGTACATAACCGTTGAATAATTTTTTTTCTATATTTCAAGCATGAATGACAGACAGAAGACTTTGTAGTATTATTTTTACCAAATGTCTTCTATTTTATTTTAAAAGTTGCTTTTAAAGCATCACCATATTTCGAATACGATAAAACGCAATTTCTGTACCAATTATGAAGTATTTCAAAATGACATTAGCTTAAGGATCATGAAAAAAATCCCTTTAATAAATGAGAAAGTGAAATAAGAGAATACGCAAATATTTAACGTCAAAAATCTTCCACTTATTAAATGAAAAGCTTTTGCTTCGAATAAGTGAATATTCATGATTTCAAAATAAAATTTCACTTATATCTTTACATAATTTAACAATTAAATATTAATTAAATGTTAGATTTTTTTAACTTGCAAAGGATAACTTACCTTTAACTTCATATAATAAATTATCATACACTGATACTTATATAATAAAACAAAACTATTACCAGTAGCAAATAACAATGTTCAATAGCGTACAATTATTTATCTTTAAAGCTCTGTTTATAGCCATTTAACATCACATCACCGTATTCGCACGGTAAATTTGCTTAGGTTACACAACCTCCGCGACCTCCGTTGAAAAAAATTCCTCGTACAACCACCGAGCACCGCAAGACTCGAAAGGAGCACTTTTTCTTTTTTAAAAAAACGAGTCTCAACTGTGCTGACGTTCCGGGTAGGTCCAGTCACCTCCCGAAAAAATTATCACCTCGGCCATAAAACAGCGGTTGTCCGCGGAGTCGCAGTGTGAGAAATGCGCGCATCCGTCGCCTGCGGTGGTGAAGCGCGCGCGCGCGAGCTACAAGTGACAGGGCATTACAAAGAGCCTCGTTTTGCATAACTTTATTACGAGATAAGTGCGCTCTCCTCTCTCGGCGGCGTGCCTCTTGCGAGCGTTGCATGTGCGCCCGCGCGACAGCCGAAGCGCTAATGTCCCTCGGCCCCCCTCGCGGGAGCACTCCATAGGACAATTGGAAGATTGCACGAATCAATCTGTCGGTCGAAAATCGCGTTTGAAGTTTCTGACTTTTTATCGCTGTCCGCTTAGGAGGCTGTTGGAACTGCGGGTGTCGAACTTTGTTGAAACTGTGTGGATGTTTCACATAAAGATTCAAGTGGCATAGTGAAAAGATTTTTACATTAGTACTCTAACGATTCTTTTCTATCTCATATATTTTACATTTAAAATAAAATGAAATTTATTCAATCATAATAACTAAGTGTCTAGACATTAATGTTTTAACCAATAACTATAATCTTCATTTAATTTAGAAAATTCACATCTTTTTGAGTTGCAATTTAATATCTAAACGTCTTACCAGATTCTTCCGTGTCTACTGATATTTACTTGCTTTCCAATATACTATTACTTTTTATTCATTTATCATTCTTGAAAAGAATCTATCTCCTTGTTACTAATGATAGCCTTGGAAAATTCAATATATCAAACTTTCTTTATAAAAACAATCAAAACTCGACGTAAATCGAATTGGTATTCGTGAAGTGAAAATAAAACTTCCCCTCACCTCACTAATCAAATTCAATCTTTCTCTTCCCCTCGAAATTACACATCATCCTCGTGGCATCAAAAAGGATACGTTAATTTCAGCTCGGCCGACGGCTTCCAATCAAAATCGAGCCGCCTTTTCCGAAGAGCGAAGCTTCCATTTGGAAAACTTTCACATTCGATCCTCGGCTACTCGTTCTCCTCGCTTTCGGTGCCGCGTCACACTTCGCGCGCCTCGAGGTTCCCGGCCGCGGGTGACGCCGCAGTGGAGCACGTGTCGGAGCGCGAGCGCGATGCACCGTTACAATTCACAGGTCGCAGAGCCTGAACCGTCACCCGTGAAGTCCAACCGAGAGCTGTAGACTACTGACGCGAGCGTTACGCTCGCTTTGATGGAGGCGATTCCGTTGCTTTGTTTCTACTTTTTGTTCTCGGCGGTTATTTGAATTTTCGAAAGTTTAATCTCGGTACGTTCTGTTTTATACGAAGCAGTTTTTATTTTAATGCTTTAAAACGTTTACTAGAACGAAATTAAAATTTGAATCAAGAAAAATGAAAATGTGAAACTAAAATAAGTTATAATTGTTTCCTTGTTAGAAATTGCGTTTGTTGATTATTATGTTAATTGTATGAAAGATTCCTGTGGCTTTAATTGATGAATTTCAACCAGTTACTGTTTACTCGTTTGTACACCAAAACCTAATTTTAAATTTCGTTTCTTTGAAAATTTCTAATATAAGTACAAAGACTGTAAGGTCCAAGTTATAAATGGTCGGATAGAAAGTGAACCATAAATTACACGACCGGTAACGAAGTTACAAATATCATGCAAGAGGATTTATATGCATTTGCTACTTTGTTTCTAGAATAAGCCTGAAGCAATCCTACTTCCTACACCTACAAACATAAATTACTAAGCGTATATAGTTCATAATTCTATTTTGATTTGTCTATTCTCATACTGGCTTCTGATATTAAGGACACTCGAGCAGATCTATACTTTGCAGGGTATCACAGAAAGTTCAATGATTTTTTTATCTTTATATTCTCTATTCTTTGCGAGAAGCACTTAATAATACTTTAATGAAGGATTTTCGTTACGTAGAAAGTTATACAAGTTCTATTTATCCTGCTCGAGATTAAATTATAAATTCGACATTTCAATGTTCACTTTCTCTGCAATTTGGTATATAATCTTAATAGGTCACAATTGAATTTGACAACTTGCCGTTCATACTTTCGATCAACATTTTCAATAATTACATTTAAACACCCTTTGCTATAAATCAGTTAAAGAAACACAAATCATCCAAAATTTCATAAAAAAGTTAAACAATGAAAAAAAAAGAACATTAGAGCATACTGAACCGGCTAATGACGCTGGAAAAATAAGCCGTCAACGCCGCGACGAGCAGCTCGGCTTCCCACGTCCCGCGCGCGCCGGCCGCGGCTTTTCTATCCGGCTCCGCGCGCTGCTCTCTATTTTTACGCGGCCGTCGGCCGGACCGGCTTCTCACACGATAGCGGACGATTATATGAGTCACGTTTACCGAACTCGTTCCCGACTCCACGCTCTTTTCTTCTCGCGCGCGAGCGTCGCGTGATGCGCGCAACCGCCGCCGCTTGCGAAAGCTTCCTCCTCCCCACCGTACCTGCTTGCCCGCCTCGCTTTTATTTTCACCGACACCGCGAATCATTCAATTGCGCGCGTTAGCCCACTTTTCCTCTCCGGATTTTCGGTTTAAAGGGGAATAAGCGCGGGTTCGAAGCGGAGGCGCGTGGGTCTTTGTTCTACTTGTTGAGTGACAGGTCGAGTGTCGGTGGAGGAAAAATGAGCGTTATTGTACACTTATTTTTTGTCTTTTGTTTGTGGAAAGTGCAGCAGTGACTTTTGTTTTGTTGGAAAAGTAAAAGTTGCTGTTTAATTGACTCCAAGAAATACTTTAGAGCAATTAACTAAGGGAGGTCAGCAGTATAATTACGCATAGTTACTAAGTTCTTCTTACAGTGGTAAATGGAATTGGTTTAATTATGAGAAGATCTTTTGATGGTTCAGATTTTCTTAATACAGAGTGTATTTTAATATCATAAGTATCTTTTCAACAGTGTATTTTAATGTCGTAAATACCTTTGTATATTTCATGAAGAAAATTTTCGAATTTAAATTATTATAATGGAATAGTAACCGTGAGGAATAGATTACTGTAGTGTTGTAAAAGACGTGTAGAAAATTTTCATAATTGACAACACCACAGTCATTTTTACCACGTTACACGGTAACTTTTATTACAGTTAATTTATTTCAAGATTGCCGTTATTCGCCTTGCAATTACTACTTGTAAATGGTGTGCGCGTGTATATTACTTGTTTCCTCTGAAACGCACATTGAAAATGTAAATTCTACAAATTTTTCATTTTTATCATTCTGCAGCTGTCTCGTACATTGAGTTTTAAAGGCATTCTTAATAAAATAAAACGGATGATTTAGCAAATAACCATTTTGCCGTGGAAGTAATAACAACTATTTCAGGAGAGTATTTTTTGACTTACATACTTTAACGGCCTCAATAAATAAGGGTAATCAAAAAATGACGAAATGAAAATTTTACTACCTCGGTGAACTTAAACCAAAATATCAGATTATTCATCAGGTTATAATACCGGTATGCCGAGTCAAAATAGCGTTAAAACTTATTTCAAGTTATAAATAAACTGCCGCGTAAATTAAACAGTCTACGTGAAAATACAAAATAATTTTACTGCCCGCACGCCTCCATCTTCAATTCCACCCACGTTAAAATATTACCTGGACTTGCCGTTTGTGAAAGCAGAAAAACCTTTACTATTCCATAAAGCAGTCCTCTTTCGACTTTATTTCTTCGGATAAACAAAATCGTGAACGCGCAACTGAAAAAAAAAACATTCGTTCATCACTATTCACTGCGAACCTACAAGAATCTGCGAAAAAATTTGCCAGCGTCTGCTAGCAGCGGTTCAATTAAGTTGAAGCCCATTGGAAGTGGTCTTTATTAGCCGACTCAAATAGGCGCATCACCGCGCCGCATTTAACTGCGGACAAAAGCGTTGACCGCAGCGGCCGCGCGGAACCCGGCTCGACGGTAACGAGCGACAGTTCCGACGAGACCGTGTCGTCGCGCCGACGGAACTGCGCCGCCGCTCCAGGACTGCGGCGCGCTTATAGGTACGACGCGTCGCAAGATGCCCGCCGGACGCGACACCGATGCTAGTTTGTGCATATAAATAGACGCGCGTAAATATATACGCGCTTACGAGGCGGCCGGGGGATTACGGCTGCAGTGCGCGCGATGCAAGGGGTCGCCGAGAAGGAAGTTCGAATCTTCAGCTGCAGGCTCCTTTGTGACGAGGCTCTTGTAGGTGGAGAGCGGGCCTTTGTTGCGACGGCGACTGGATTTTCCTTAGTTGGCTCGGCCGAGGCGGGAGGAGTTTGAGAGGCTGGGGTTTAGGAAGGATGAGCTTTGTCGCTGCTTTCTTCTGCTGGGAAATGAAAGTGAAACTTTTCGAGGCGTTGCGTCGATTGAATGGTCGGATGGCTATTGACCTTCACTATGCCTGATGATCTCGCATTTTCGATGTATTCTTCAATAGTATTCTTAGTTCACTAAGCATTTAAATGAAATGTGTATTCACATTTTAATTTAAACTATTTAGATTTGGTGCATGTATAAAATTGATAGATCAGTCTTTAAATAAAATAAAAGATTTGTGAAAGAGAAGGTATGAAAAGAGAAAGGAGAAATTTTCAGACTGTATCTAATCAATAATTTATTATCATGTTATTTTAGAGGACAGACATATCTAAATTAGATTTCCAACTTATAAATAGAATTATATTCCCAGACTGTCTTTTTAATTTTAACGCGTATCGCGTACGAGAGTCTCTTTTTAGCTACCTTCTTATTGAAAAATAAAAATTCTCATCTATTTTAAAAGAGTCATAACAACACAAGCAAAATAAAAACAATGAATTGAACATTCCCGTTTAAAAATGTAATACTGCCATATCAAGGAATTCAATCTAATTCAAATTCTAGTAAAAATTATTATCCTGCGTAAAAAAGTGGCCGCAGACTGTCATGTAGTGGAAAAATTACCATCCTGTAATGTAAATTTTACTAGAAAATATTATACATTTTACTAGAATTATTGTAAAATTTCCAATAATTCTAGTTAAATTTACAATTACAGTACGGTAATTTTTCCACTACATGACAGTCTGTGGCTATTTTTCTAGACAGGATAGTCATTTTTACTAGAATTTTTTCTCCGTGTGTAAGGAATTTATGTGATTATTTCTTTTCAGTACCTAAGTTAATTCAGTAATTAAGAATACATTTGATTCGCTGAATCTAACTAATAATTTTTTACAAAAAAAGCAATTTTCAAGGTATTGTTGTAGTTGACGGAAAATCCTAATAAGATGGGTAGAAGAGAACAACAGATTTGAGTTTAGAATTCGAAATTAACTATAAAACATGCGCATTTGTTTGCATCAATTTAAAATTTTTTTTTTTGTGTTATTATTACAAAATTCGACTTAGAAATCTCAAAGTTTGAAATTCACATGTAAAAGGTAAATTTTATATTTTTATATTTAATCTATGAAAGTAGAATTTCCAGATATGATGACATCTTAAAAAATAACAGTTTAGTAGTAAGACGCTTTTCAGTTGACTAGAATAATATTAGAGTAGAACATTTTAATTCCTTCCAGAGGGCGCCGTTTAGCTAATTCCAATATCTTCGTAACTTGTCATTCAACTGTATACTTTTTCCTTGCTTATTTCACGACGGCGGCGATGTGTCCTTGACTGGCGATTCATGATCGTTTATCCGGTTCCGCTTGAACATATACATTTTCTGCCGGTTCGACAGCTGCTATATTTAGCTCAATGCATGTAAATATCAAATTATTCCAGTATACGTCGAAAGTTTTTAAAATTTAAAAATTAAAACTGAAAATTTTTTACAAAGTATAAAACTTATAAAAATTACCATCCTATAAACATTTATTAGTTAATTAAGAAAGCCAAAAAAGTCTATTTCAGACTTTATTAATCTTCTTAGCGTTGGAACTTTTTTATTTCTTTTCATTACTTCATTTATTCGCGGCGAGTTTCGCACCAGAAAGGGTGAAAATTGAAGCGGTTCACTTACCACCACGTAATGGGTCCTGGATTATACGAGTCGCTGGAAGCGATAAAGTTATTTACGACTCAGTGTATAAAGGGTGAATTTTCATGACGATGGGATACTACTTAATGCTTCTGTTACATTACGACTATAAAATATGCAATGAACTTTTTTTTCAAAATTATGGACCCAGAGTCCAACGTGCACTTACGTATGTGACATTCGCTTGCAGAAAGAAAACAGAATGTTTAAGCAGTGCTTATTGATGAATATGCAATAAGATACTCGTAACTACTATAGATAATTCAGACAAAATTTTACGTTTATTTCAACTACACTTTTTTGCAAAATAAAAACTTTGTACTTAAATAAATTTTAAATAAAATTCAATGACTATTTCTTACACAGTTAGTGTCATCTGCAAAAGCAATAAATAATTCCGCCGTGAATCAGACCTATTCATCGTAAACTAAAACAATTTTTCCGCTTCAACAAAAGAAAAAAGAAGCTCCTGCATGACTCGCAGCTAAGGCGAGCAATAAAGAGAATATTCATCATCCTAGGCGCATCTGATTAATAAGCCTGGGTTCGATTAAAAGAAAACGAGTGGCACGCGGGAATGATTCTCTCCCCGCGAGCATCCGCAATATCCGCTGGTGGGAATCGTTTCAACTAATCTCGCCGAACCGGCCTGTGACATAGCCTCGTGATGTACTAGCCGCGAGCATACGCTACAACGTACACAGACACGAGAAAATTACGTTTGTCCTTTTGAAAAAAACCGAGGATAAAAATAAATCGGGGCGACGGCGAGGAGCAATGGAGATCGATCGGTTCCGCGTATTGGTTTGTACGAGGCAATGGCCGTGAGGCACTTAATAATAATTTGAGGATGCGCATTGCATGACACTGGAAAATTTGAATGAAGCCGCAAATTGGGCGCTCTTGGACGAGAATCTATCGCTCCGTTGGAAGGCTTTTTGATGATTGAAAAGCGAGGGATGCGCGGGGGAAATTAAATTCCGTGACAGACCAGTTTCAATTATGAGATTAAATCAATTAAAATTTCCATGATTAATTATGAAAATTTTTTCCTTAATATATGTAATTACCTACTGAAGCATCATTAAATTTTAATAAACATCATCGGTAAATTCTTTAAACCAGCAAGTCGAACTGTTATAAATGAGAAAGCAAGTGAGTTTTATTTGATTACCCTATTTCTTTAATAGATTAAAAAAAAGTTGATTATCACTCGTGCGAGTGACTAATCATCGGCTTCTCGTTCAGTCTAAACAAATCTCTTTTTAATAGACCAATTATTTACTCGCATCCCGCGACACCGTTGCGCCAGTATCTCCAATCGGCTATCTTCCTCTTGAAGAATCCAGAATCACTCACCTACATTTCCATCGAAACTCAGGAATAAATCTTGTCACTCGGAGAATCGGCGAGACTCTCGACGCGAGGGAATAAAAAAAGAAAAAAGACACGGAACGGAAATTCAGAAACATCGAGAGAGAGAGAGGAGAGTCTCTGCGTCGCAGCGACAGCGGTAAGGAGGAGAGAAAAAAAGCTGCGATAAGCGGAGGCCGCAGCTACAGGCACGTCATCGACACAATCGGCATGCAATTAGCGTCGGGTCATTAAGAGCGCCTGCTGCTCCTTCGATAACGTCGAGCCATCGCCGGCGCCAGTCGCTTCGCCATTTTTTCCCTTCGCCTCTTTTCCTCCCCCTTCCGACAATCGTTGTTTCCCCCGATTGCGTTCATTTCAACGCGATCGCTCGGAGCCATTGTTCGCCACCGTGTATCGGTGAAATTTGTCGCGCAGTAGTAATCGAATTTGTATAGGCTGCGAGCGCGCTCAATCGCCATTGTTTAATTTTGTGCAGCCGACGTTTATTGTGCTCTGCACTCGTTCTTCAATTAAAGGACGTTTTCAGGCTTATTTGCGCGACGATTTTATTGTTTTTGTACACAATGTGTATTCAGCGGCGTAATTAATACGGGGATAGGAGTTTTCAGCATTTAACTCGCTGAATTGATGACGGTCGTGGATTACGTAAACAGATTAATAACCAGATAAATATCGCGGCGGTATCTGTTAAAGTTATCGAGATAGGTTCTTTGAGTGAAGCTTCTATCTCATTATTTCACGTGTCAATAATATTATTTATTTATTTATTCCTGAAATGTTTTTTATGGACTTAATAAAACACTGCAAATCAAAACATTGCGTGATTCGATACTTGCAGATAATGATTCGATAAAAGTTATTAGGTTTCTATAGTCTACCTTGAAATCGAGTGACCTTGTTGGTAAAAAACCAACATAGTTACAAAATATTCGGAAAACTCGTAATTTATACCATTTTTATGATAATTTCTATTACGTTATGAGTATTTTTTTCAAACAGGTCACTGAACTTAAAGTAATTTTTGCAAAAAAAGGAGTAATTATATTTGAATGATTTTCTTCGTATAAGGAAGACTATCGTCTGGATATATTTTCTATCAAAATTTAAACGATACCAGAAAAAATATTAAAAATTAACTAATGGTTGAGTGATTCAAGTAATTTTATGTTTCATTCTCTCTTAAATTCAAATTCTTTTCCTCGAGTGTATAGCAAGACTGACTGCGAGTTATCGCAAAGAGCTTAAGATTGAGCGTGCACTTAAACATTGAAGTGGTTAACATTATTGACCTTCATATGGATTCAATGCGTATTTTACGATATCCTCTCTTCAAAACGATTATCAAATCCAATATTACTGGAACCAACTCTACATTTCCTTAAACCTAATTGCTTCTCCTTAATGAAGAAGAAAAAACAATCATAAAAGAATAAATAAACGCCTGATTTAAAAAAAATGATAAACAAGCCAATTAAATCAATGAGCAAGAAAACCCAGGGAACAAGTAAATTTCCAGCCTGGAAAATCCTTGGCGAGCCTCGCGAGAGTTCGTCAACCCCGCGCGCTAACAACGCCACGTGAAAAACAAAGCGGCTCCCCGTCGCTGGAAAAGAAAGAACGAGCCGCGGCGGCGGTTGCGGAATCTCCTGATGGCGGACGTTTCGCTTTCGCTTTCGCGCGGCTCGCTCCTCCGCGCGTGTACTGCGGATAAGGATCAATTTTACACGCACTTGTTCCGTTCGTAAAATACGTCGCGGTCGCGCGTGCCTTGTGTATATCCCGATCGCGCGCCGCCCCCACCTCTCTCTCTCTCTCTCTCTCTCTCTCTCTCTCTGCCCCCTCGTTAAAGATTCTCCGCGCGGCCGTGCATTCAAGACTAATTTTCCGCTGGGTTTCCTGCGAAGAACCCGAGCCGCAGTGCGTGGCAGTTGCGATTGGCAGCAACGCGACCGGACGGATCGATCGACGCTGAAAAATTCCTGTCACCTATTACGCCCTGTTAAAGACGAGCAATTGGTTTGCGTGAATCAAATAGTCAGATTAAATATGATAACGAGGATATCAGCGATCGCATTAATTGAGAAGGCGATTTGAGCTTTCGTGTTGTATTTCTATTCGTGTTATTTAAGATTGATCGATCGGGCGATTTATGAATAAATCTGTATGTGTATATTTGTAAGAATAATTAGCTGTTTAGCATAATTAAAGGATTTAACGGCTAGTAATGTGAAAGAGTAAAAACCCTTTTATGAAGTGAAAATTAAACCAATCAAGCTTGCAGTGGATACATTTTTATGTAACAGAGCAATTTTTCTCACGAATAAAGTGATTGTTCATAATTTACCTAACATAATTTTGCAAATTAATTAAAACCCAGGCAATTCTCTAAACATTTCTCTCTTTTGTTGTAAATAAACTAACATTTCGCAGCAATATAAGCAATTTCTCTTTCACGATTTTACTTGATATTGACAATCGAAAAAAAGTTAAAACAATTGAATTTCTTGAATTTTGTAAGACTTAGTCAGTATTAAGTTGTCAATTAAAAAAGGTAATTTTATTCGATCTTTAAGCCAATCGTGTCTCAAATGCTAAATATTATCAAACGGTTAATATGTCTGGAAGCTTAACAGGAATAGCGTTAGAACTAATAACACAATGCTACGGTAACGAAGCTTAACATTTTTGTATCACGAGATCGATACGCATGACCAGTTAAATGCATTGATGTTTCTTAATTGATCGGGACTTTAACATGTCAAATTGTTCTTTCATACAATTCCATTGTGAGCTCCAAGCTGACTTCCTTGCAGAATATAAATCTCTTCTTTAATATTAAGTCATGAAGCTTAAGCATCACTGCTTGACTAGCTTATTATGTGTAACAAACGTAAAAGAAATACTTATTCTGCTCGAATCTCTTTGAGACAGTAAGCACAAAGAACATGTACTTATTTTTCACTACTTATTTATAAAACACTGCTTGTTAAGAATACATCATTATTTCAATATATTACTCATTACACAAAATGTATTTTTTGAACTATTTCTTTTCTCTATTTTGGATATGTGAATATTTTTTGTATTTTACGATTACACTGACTTTTCATTTTCTAATATATTATGTGAGAATACTAATTATTGAGCAATACTGTTCATATTATATTATTTATCTAATTTAATGTTTCATAAATAATAAAAATAATAGTAGTCGTTGGTTAGTTTTTGAATATATTTTTAATTACACATTTAAATGGCTTAAAGTACTAACACAGTAAAGCATTAAAAAGCATGCAGCGAGGAAAATCAGAATGAACGGTACCGCGCAAACTTTGCATTTTTAAAGCATTATATCTGTTGCATGCACGAAACAGCTATATCGTAAACTCCATCACGGCATACAATATTGCTCGTCTCTACTGATTGGCGATTTAAATTCTCCTTTCAGCGCGGCTCGATTTTCCCGACCGCGGCTGCTTCAAAATAATTTTTTTTTGAACAATCGAATTAATTTAAAACATGTCCGTCGCATGCTGCACACGCACTACCCACAATGCTATCTTCGCGGGCTCGCTTTTTTCAAAGAGGTCCTGTACGTTGCCGATACGTAAAGCAGCTCACGGGTAGAAAAGACGTTTCTTTATACGGCTCGTTGTCCATTAGTTAGCGTGAATCATGACTTCGGCTAACTCGAACGCCGACGAGCGAAGTCAAATATGTTAGCAGTAGAGGATCGGTAACTTTGAACAAACGTTACTTTCGGCTGCAGTGTCAATAACTAAGTCTTGTCTTTTTTTAGATCGCGAGCCGCGGAATTTTTCGGACACTTATACCTACGTGTAATAATATACAAGGAATCGGGAATTCACGTCTGTACTGTAGAGATCAAAATAGTCAAAACGGTTTAAATAAACAAAATCAATGTTGAGATTTAACATTTTTCTGATTCTTTAAATTTTAACTAGTACCTAAACTTAATGAATAATTCGTAATTAATTAAATACATTTTAATTAAAACTATAATAATTATTATTATAATTGGTTCAGTATTTAAGCTTTTTAATGATTTAACATTTTTTAAACCAACAGAAGCTTTGCAACATCCAGCTATAATTTTTTAAAAAGAGGAGTATATTTAATTAAAATTTAAAGAATCCATCGTTACCATCAAATTTGAAGCAGTAGAATTCAGCTGAAAATAGTGACTAATCACTATTTCTGTTTCGATTACATCTCTAATAAAGTATTTTAAAATTTTACAAACAGAATCTGTTGAATCGTCTGTTTAGTTATAGTTAACAATCCCGTATTTCATTTTTTAACCCTTCTATTTACCTCCAGAGCCACTAATTCAAATTTAAAGAATTCTACACCTTCGTTCACCAAAAAATGGTCAGAACAAACGTTCCTCCCCGAGGGGAAAAAATTCCAGTCAGCTGACGCCTCGCTCCAGTACCCCGCGGATCGACAGTCTCGTCGCGTGTTGCGGAAAGGCCGCGGCGACGTCTTCATCGCGCGGCCGTCCGAAATTCAAGCCGGCGCGTGTATTCACGTCGCATCCACGCACTCGCTCCGAAAAAAAAGGAGCTCGCGAGCCGGAGAGAGGGTTCGCGTGTGGCGCGCGGTTCAACGGCCTTGCAGCGATCGCGGCGCGCGCGCGCTCGGCGTCGCGTGCATTCCATCGGCTTGAGGTAGATCGCGCGAGCCGTCCTTGGTCTCCCGAGTGCCTTTTTTTCCGCGCGTGTGCTCGCGGCTCTTTCTCCGTGTCGCCGCGACAGGTTGCTCGAAGAGCAGTGACGCAATTTCCCGCGGTCTCGGCCGCGGCCGCCGGAGGCGAATTTTTGCGGACGCGAAGAGCCGGGAGAGCGTTGCTGGTAATGATTGCGGATTTCGGTTAGCAATGTCTGGACGTGTGGTTGACGGAGGATTGGGACTTATGTAATGGGATGAGGGAAGATTGGTAATGATGATGGTAACTAAATTTATTGTATTCAGTTTCTTAATCAGGATGTTGCACGTTAAAAATGAATTTTTCATATTACATTTGTTTAACGGTGTAGGAAATGTTGACACTGTCTATCTTATAATTTTATCGTTGTTTTCATCCAAAATAAAAAGCAGTTCAAATGGAATAAATGATAAGAAAAATAATTAAGATGAACAATAAATACGTGTCTATCTAAATGATAAATTTTTGTACAAATGGTAATGTTATAAAAATAATTTATTTTAAGGGGGTGTAATTCATGTTTAGCAATCTGTCCTACCGGTTTTATCATTTTGTTTGTTATTTAAAAAACAAAACAAATTG
>UXGC01000423.1:0-115364 GCA_900480045.1 Eurytoma adleriae
CACAAGCACCGCAAGACTCACGGCATGTCCGGGCCATACATATGCGAGACCTGCGGCAAGTCCTTCGTAGTCAAGCATTACTATCTCATGCATCTGACGACCCACGCGCCGGCCGTCGTCGACGGTCTCACTTGCATCCAGGACCCGCTGCCCTACAAGTGCGAGATCTGCCACAAGGCCTTTTCCGTCAAACAGTACCTTACGACGCACAAGCTCAGGCACCGGTCCAAGAGCAACAATAACGCGGCCGTCGCCGCGGCGGCAGCTGTGCAAAACACCAACCCCCTGAACGGCCAGCAGCCGCAGCCTCAGCAGGTGCAGCAGCAGGTCGCCGCGACGAACGAGCTCACCGTCACGAGGGACATCACCACGGCGAGCATAAGCAACGGTAACGGGCACACCGCTAACGGATCGGTTATCGAGATCCAGGGGGTCGTCGACAGGAACGAACAGCAGGCCGACGCGTTCGCTAGCAGTCACTATCAGGGCAACATGACGCAGTTTCAATGAGATAAGGGGAAGCGCGTCTACTACGTTCTCTTGCCCAACGGAAACAATCACAAGATCGTCGTCGTTTAAGGGCGAGAGAAATGTGGACACGCTTCGGGATTTCGCTAAAATGGGCTCTGAATCTCTGGTATAGTGCTTTCGTTCTCTTTAAGTTACTTTACGACCTCTTTTTACGTACTTTGTTTTAAACGCGAGGTGGAACAATGTCGATGTGATCGACAGCTAAGGGTACTTTTGTTAAGTTGAATTATTTTGAAATCTTTCTAATGTTTTACGATATTTGTGTTGCAGTCGTGATAGAGGGTTTGTTTTAAAAATTTAGCGATTGCGCTCTCGACACGGAGATATAAGAGAACTAAAAGTGATGGGCGTGTTTTCCGTGTTTAATTATCTCAAGCGCCGAGGATGCATTCGGACATATCGCTTTGTCTCGCTCGGGCGAACATAGCTCACTGCGGAAGGACACTTGGTTTGGAGACAGTTGAAGAGTACAGACCGAAACACAATCGGGTCTCTAATAAATTTTTATATTGAATGTATTACGGAAATCGATTGGTGATGGAAGAGCAATTGATAATTTTTAATCAGACGACAAAGCTTTTCCATGGCCAAGTTAACTCGTCACAGCATTTTTTATAGTATTTGTTTATGAACTATTAGAATTGTGCTTAATGATCGAATCATAACATAAATATTTCTTTTACACTTCTGTTATAAATACCGAAATTGCTATACCCAGACTTCAAATTTCTCGTACCTATCAGAGAGAAATGTATCTAACTGAATATTCTTTATTAAGAAAAGAAATGCATAACTTTCTAGAGTAAAGGATAAGAAAATAAATTCGTAAATTGTCGATTTTTAGTGTCTTAAGGGAATTCTATGAAAACAAAAGAGTAATATATTTTAACAAATCTGTATTATAAATACGTGTTACGAAGCAGGATGACTTATATTTCCTGGATTGCGTAGGGAATGTTTTACCTAAAAAAACTGATAACAAAACACATTACTTTATCGACTTATAAAAATTCGATGCCAACGCTTTGTGCCAAGATTTTTTTATTTTTACGCAAATACGAACTGTACATTTTTTACCGATGATATATACATACTAAGTGCTATCCAAATGAAATATTTAATAGAAGTTGTAAGATAATGAGAAATCAACATTTGGTTTAGTCTGATGATCGAAAGTCTTGGCCCAAATCGTCGTGCATCGTTGTATACTCGACTACAATTAATTCTTGCGGAATGTTTTGAATGTGGGTATTTTGATTCGTTTTTCGAGTAATATCTAGCAGTGCCATTGGCTAATGAGAAGAATTAATTGCAGTCAAGTTTATCTTATAATGAACAGTTTTTAGTTTGTAAAACTAAAAACTCAAGTTATAGCTGGTGCTATGATGTTGTAATATATTTTTCCAGTATGCATATGAGGAACGGTACGTTCCAAAATTTTGCATTTTTCCGTAAAACTATGTCTGATTTTTATTAACATTCGTAAAACGATTATTTAAGTCTTCTTCGAATAACCTATGAATTTATTATTTTAATGACATTTATTTATTATTTACGAACTAGTTTAAAGGAGATGCCAAACGCATGTATACTGACATTTGCAGATTAAAACTTAAGATAAAATTGCATCCAAAAATCTGTAGTGAAATTGTGTATAATCGTGTACCAAGTTTGATAAACAAAAAACGAAACAAATAACCATACGAGCGGCGATTTTTATAAAATCATGAAAAATTCTATTAAAACTATCTGTTTGTGGATTTCAATATTCTTAATATTAAACAAAATCTCAATTGATTGAGCTGAAGTACAACTGTCGAATATTAAAGGATTTTTATCAAAGATTATTTACACTGGAGAGGTAAAAATGACCTTGCCAATAAGGAAGGAAAAAAAATTGTATTTAGAGCAAACAAAAAAAAAACAGTTTTTAGAAAAAAAAATATTAATGAATATTGAATATCTGCATGAAAAAGCACTGATTTTAGAAGACAAAGAAACTTTGGGCTTGCAACGGCTTCTTCACTTGTATCTATGTAAGTCACTGTGCAAGACTGCACCTACGCTGCACTAATTAGCGTAAGGAAAAAATGGGCTTACTGTAATTACAAAAATCATTTGTTTAGTTGTATTCACGATATTTACTTCTAAGCAAAAGACAAACAGGAAAGTTTATTTGTACTAACCATTGCGTGGTTTAATCATGTATGTAAGGTGTACAAAACATATGTTCTTATCATGAGCTGTCTGTGCGGCGTAAATTTCTTCATTTCAAGCCATTGAATTTTTTTTATGGAATTTTCATAATTCACTTAATGCATAGGTAATAAGTCTGAATCTAATGGAGCAAACGTTGAAAACGAGTAAATGTTACTGTAAGTGTCCATAAACTTTACTAAGATCAAAAAAGTGTCGCGATTTACAGCATAAATTGATATTTTTTGTTTCGAACTTCAAGCTCGAAAAAAAGATTTTTATCATTTTTTTTAAAGTAGTGCAAATTTTTACTTTGCATTGTATTATCTTTTTATCTTTTTTATCGCTCCGAATTTTGTATGCGATCGTAGGATATATCTTTAGTTCTAAGTGTATATGATAAAAACTGACATAGCTTTGTAATTGCCATTCTTATCTTCGAGGCTAAAAATAAGATTTTTAACCGAGAATGCTAGTGAATAGGTGATTTATTACAGTAAGTGAAATAATTCTAAATGAACGAAATAAGTGCGAGCATTGAAGAAAACAATTTTTCCATTGTATTCTGCGAATAGAATACAAGAAAAACGGTATCATGTTCCCTGCGTTATAAAAAGATGGAAAAAACACAAAAATATTTTATTTTTAACGAAAATTCAAGAGTATTGTACTCACGCATCGCCTATTAAATTTATATCTTATGTTTTAAAACCTAATTTTGTAGACGCGACTGAACTCTGAGATTCGATTTGATTCTTAAACGATCTCGCATTATCGAAAACGAAAACTGTCATGGATAATTTAACAAAAATCTAGAAATTCGCGTTTTGCATTGCACTTTGGCCATAAAACTGCGATATTCGTTTAAAAATCGAATGAATCTGCAAAATTAATTATGGAAATGAAAAAGAGTAGAGTTAAATTTGCATATTTGTGTAAATTATTATAAGACCAAAGATTAAAATATACTGTGTAATATATTGTAGTCATTAAATAGAGAAATAGATTTAATTCCACATAAACATAATGTTTACAATTATTTCCATTTTATATACTGTCCTAAGGGATATTAAAATATAACCATTACTTAAATTATATTTTTTATAAACAAAAATTCATCTTATATTCTTTTTGTTTTTCTTATTCTCAAAAAGTTTGAATGAATTCTGATATTCCTTTAAGCAGTATAATAATCAAAGTGAATTATGAAATAAGAAGTGCAGAGAAATAGAATTGGAAGTCATAAAGCCTTTATTATTTTTTTAACTAATAAAATTATTAAAATTAATGTATTATACATATAACAAATAATATTATCGTATTATGAAAACTATGTAAGTATATTTTCTACATGTTCACGAGTCCAAAATTTAATGGATACTTGGTATTCGCCGATGAACTTAAAGACTAGTCAAACTCCTCGAAAGATCACCCTTAATTCAATACAGGTAAAACATATTCCTATAAGGAAGAATACGTAAATACGAGGTGCGCTTACATCTTCATACAGCGAACGAAGAATTATTGTTTTAGGCCAATGTTTTTTCATAAAATAACAAATTTCATCTATGCTTTTGTCAACATGCAAATAGTTAGGACTTCTTGTTGACAAAATAACGTCATCGATACAACAATAAGAATTTTCATTGAATGATAACGCAGATTAATTTGCAGTAACATAATGTTTTCGCATACTTGTGCATAATAAAGTAAGAGTTATTCAGGGAAGAGAGTTTAGGCACTGACAGAAAATAATATATTAAAGCACACGTTATTTTTGCTTTAGTAAGTTTTCTAGACAAAGTAAATAAACTCCCTTAGTGTTTGAGAGCATAAAACTTTTTATAAATTTTCTATTAGTGTAGTGAGCTATCGGTTAAGTTACATGATTTCTTTGTTCATTGCTCATGAACTTACAGATTTCATTAATGCAGATATTAAAAATTTTTCTATTTTCTTCTTTGATGTATATATAAAATGTACAGAACTTAAAAAGATTTCAGTACATAAATAAGTATGTATATTGCAAAAACAAAGTTTTGAAACTAGAGTTTTGAACGACATAAATAATACTTATTAGAATTGGTGATAACTTGAAAATTACTATCGACATCAATATGAGTCTTATTTTTGCAACAACAACCATTTTGTTTTGTGGTATTGACGGTAGTACTCTAAAGTATGAAGAAAATGTCCTTTCAAATCCATATGCATCACGATTCATCAAATCTAAGGAATAATTTTCAGTTTATTAACAAATTAATTATGTATCATCCTCAGATGGATAATATTTTTAAGTTTATTTACAGTACCATTCAGAATATACTAATCATCCCATTCTTCGTCATTGTCACTAAAGTCACTCGAGTCTTCACTTTCACTGTACATCGCTCGCGATCTTTCAGCTAGTGCTCTGGTTAATGCTGCTGCTAATCCATCAGCTAAATTAGGTGTGGCACTGTTTGGTCTTGGTTCGTTTGCAACTGGTTTTAACGTTACACCTTGCCGAATTTCATCGAGAAGGTTACTCCTTGTATCCTTTGGAGTGGGTGATTTGGTCTCCTCCTTATTTATTTTCTAATGAAAACAATAATCATTTAATAACAAACTCTAAAGAAAAATGCAATTAGTACATCTTCCAATTCTTACCTTTAAAGGAATGCCATTCCTTATCGACTCCATAAGCATTGACCTTTGATCTGGAGCTTGTTTATTATCAGTAGCACTGTCACCACTGCCTGGATCCCTTGGACTACTGTCCAAACTAGGTAATGGAGGAGGAGGTGGGGCATTTGCAGGCATGGGTGGTGGTGGAGGTGGAGGAGGCAAACTAGGTGAAGGTGCAGGAGATGGTGCGACTGATGGTGCAGCAGATGGTGGAGGTGGCCTTGATGGTAGAGATCTAGGAAGTGGGGGTACACTCGGTGGTGGAGGAGGAGGAGTTTGATTTTGAACCTGAGTTGGTGGTAAGGGTGGGGCTTTCCTTTGATGATTCTAAATAACAAAATATTTTTTAAATACTATATGATTATGAACTATTGTTAATTCAATTATTGGAGAATAAAACTTACATTATTGGAAAGTGTATTTGTGCTAACTGGTATTGTCCTTGCTGGAACAGGTGGCGGTGGATCTAATTTTGGCTGAGGTTTTGGCACTTGTTGTACATTAACTGATGGTAAGGGAGGTGGTACTATCTCTTTTTTTACTGCAGTCATTCCTCCGTAACGTTCAATAAAATCGTAAATAAAATCTCGCGTTTCTTGATGCTCTAAATGACTGTCTGATATCCCTACTTTTTCAAAGAATGCTTTTAATGCTGGATCTACAACTCCACCATTACTAAAATCAGGTCCAAGATGCTGCACATGCCTAAAATATAATAAACGGTAAAAATTCTACAGTAAAGTAAATATATACTTACTATTAGTACTAGTATCAAGTAAAAAAATATGGCAATACCTAAAATCAAATGGTGAACTAATGTCACTTGCTGTCAGTTTCTTCTTCGATTCTTGATGCCGTTTTTTCTTTTTAGATTTATTCATAGAAATATTAGACATACTTCTATTAACATTAATGGACAAAGTACCATTTGAATAATTATCAGGAGCATTTTGTGTTAGTCCTAAAGAAGGAGTACTTATACTTTGATTCTTCCTAGGAAGTGTTACACCTCTCTGGTTGTCCACTTCCATCTTTGAATGTCTTTCATTTCTGCGTCTTGCTTTTGCATTCAACTTTTCAACAAGAATTTTCCTTTACAAAACAAAATAATTAAAATTATTTGATAAATCCTTTTCAAATAAATTTATTACATTTTTTAAAATAATATCCTAATATAACAAGTATCAGATATTTTTATATTATTTTACACGTATTTTTATCTTAGAGCTGATGTACCGATTGATAATTTTTTATCAATTGATAAGAAATTGACTTACTACACTGAAGCTACATTAATAAAAGTTATTCTTAAAAATACACAAAATATCAAAATATTCAAAACAAAACTGAATATTTTAGATTACCTTAAAATAATTGCATCATTTTCATTGGCAAAATTAAATGCTGCCATACAGTCTTCCGCTTCAAAAGTATGAAAATAATTTAATGGAGCTTTATACTCCATAGAATTATAAACTTCATGTTCCCACATCATTGCTTTTCTTTGAATGCAGTATAATCTCAGAAAAAAACTACGTTTTGGAGTATCTCGAATTAATGTAATTATTCCTGTAGTTTTCTTGATCCACTCATTATGCTTTGGAGGTTCTGTTAGATATAGTTGAATAATACCTGCAGCAAGGCACTAAAATAAAAAAAAATTATTACTTCACAAATCACGAAAAACAAACAAATATTTGTAACATTCTCTTAAAATTACTGATAATTTCACATAAAATAAATGTCTGTCCAATGGACAAAGATCAATATCAACACAGGTATGTGACTCAAGTACAAAAATAAACTTTTATAAGACATCTTTCAAACGTTCGCTGCCTAAGCGACTCATCAAATTGTCATCTGAACATCAACAATAGACTCGATTGATCAAGTATTCTTAGAGCTCCAAATAAATTGTACTCTCAGTGACCGTTTTGCAAACAATAACAAATAAAAGTTCGGAAAACTATTCCTCATAAAATCTCTGCCCAAAAGTCGGTCCCCGGATTTCGAAAAAGCGAACACCCACGAGCGTTGCACAAAGGTACAAATCAGCATATCGCCGTCGCGGATGGCGAAACCTCGGAGCCGAACGGACAATCGACGGCCTTGAGATCGTACAGGGATCCCCGAGGAGATCCGCCTCGAAAGCTCTCTCACCTGGCAGCGATTCCCAATCAGTCGGAACACCTGCTCGTTCTCCTCCGGCCTGAGCAGGACCGAGCCCCGATGCTCGGTCGCGCTCCCGGACTTCATCGCCGTGTTCGTCGCCGTCTTCACCGTCGTGATGTCCAAGTCCCCTCGACCACTCTCCCTCTCTCCCCCGCGCCGCTCCTGATGAATCAGTGCTCCTCTTCGGGCGCCCGCCGCGGGGTTAGGTTCAGATCCATGGTCGCGCGGACGTCACACTCGCGATACCCACCAACCAGCCTCGCGGCCGGGAGAGTCGATGGTACGAAGACACGAAGTCGCGGGGAGGTGAGTGTGCGTTGGCTCGGCGAGCGAGAGAGAGAAACCGTGAACCTGATCGCTCCACCGTGACTCGCGCGCGACGACTCAAACGTCAAAGTCCCGGAGCTGCGCGCAGCGGAGAAACGCCAGGGGGGCAACCTCGCTCCCTCTCTCTCGCACCTTCGTCCAGGCCACCGAAGCACTTTAAGTACTGTACAGTTCCACGAGTCGCGCTCGCCAGTCGCGCATGTATTACTATATCTGTGCTCACTCGAAGCGCTCGGAAGGTAGACTATGTTTCCCATAAGTACCTAGTACAAATTGCCAATACAATATACTTCTTGTACTCTTTCTATAGTTTCATAAGTTATTTTAAATTTTCAAACTTGTTCCCATTGCTGTTATTTACTTTTAAAAGATTATTGTTAACTGGAATTTACTGTGCATTATTTGGTAAATAAATTGCACATTTGTTATGAATTATTTTTTATTAATAACTTGTCAATTATTAATTTGTTAGTATTGTTTTTGAAAATAAATGGAATAGCTTTTATTACTTCAATTAATGTTTGTCAATTAATAATTTATATAACGAAAAAAAAGTTTGCATCAAGTGGATATATTTTTGCAGCGTAAGTTGTCAGCACTGACTAGCTGCTACATCTTCGGATCACACTATCACACATCAGTGTTAGCTTACGGTAGGTAGAGCGTAGATGTAGGACTTGCAGTTTTACATAGCATTATCCTAGTGGTATTTTTTTATTGCTTTAGGCTATGTTTTGTTGACGTTGAATCTGTCAAAAAACTACAGTTACCCGCCGACTAGCCTAAGTTTTGTTCAAGCATCAAAACAAAGTCAAAGTCTTTCTCCTTGTGTAAGATGAGAAATAAATCAACAATATGGTGTGCGTGAAGAAGAGAAATCCCACGGATGCGTCTCATTTGAGGTTACATTATTGAAGCGTCAGCAATTACTCGCCAGAAAATTTGTTCCTAAGTACTGCACGAAAATATTTTTCGGACATTTTTATTTGTTGTTTTGATTGAACAGCAATAAAAAAATCAATTAAAATGAAACGCACCAAGTCAGACTCTCCTGAGCCTTGTAATGGAGAGGAATCTCATGAGCATGTAAAAAAAGCCAAACTTGCAAAGGAAGAAGAAAAATACAATTACACTTTGCTGGACCTATCAGATGATGTCTTACTACACATTTTTAAATATCTATCGGCGGTAGATTTAATGTCGTTGTATTCGTAAGTATTTTTTTTAAATTTTTAATTTGTAAAATCAAAACCTCATATTTATATTGCTAAACTATCTTTTAGATCCTGTCATCGGCTGAACATACTTTGCAGTGATAAATCTTTGTGGAGGAGATTGGATTTAAGTAGTCGGCATTTTCCTTTAGAGGAATTAAATAGATATGTAAGGTTTATGCAACCAGTAACAAAGGCATTAGCTCTGCGGGGCAACAGAAGGAAAGATGATTATCCAGAATTAGATCCACATTTTTTGAAAACTGTCAATGCCAACTGTTCTCAATTGCAAGAGTTTATTCTCGAAGATTACAGTATTTCACGAGAAAAAGTAACATTCTTTTTAATAATTTTGAAATTTATAATGAAAATTATTTCATTTTAAACGTATTTTTAAATTTCAGATTCAAATAACACATTTTCCTAAGACACTTGAAACATTGTCTTTAAAAGGCTGTCAAGTTTTTAGAGGAAATTTGTCAAATGATGTAATAAAGGAGTCATATCTTTGTAAGATAGATACTCACATGCCTAAATTAACTGTAAGATTTTTTATAGAGAATTATACTTATATCTGCACAATTTCTATATATTTATTAACTAATTCAAATAATTTTTAGAGTTTAATCTTGACAAATTGCAACTGGCTTAATTCTCATTCGTTCATGGCAATTAGTAAAATACCTAACTTGAAAGAAGTTAGACTAAATTCTTGCTATGGTTTAAGCGAAGATATAGCATATGCAAGTCTTGCCTGTAAATATGGACTAAAATCTTTAGAGGTAATATTCAATCAAAATCAAAAGTGCTACTTAAAATAATATTACATTCATTTAATTATAAATATGTACAATTTATTCATTCTAGGTCTTAGATTTAAGAGATACTTTTGTTGGAGATAGTGTTGTAAGCAGTTTTAGCCACACAACAACATTGACTGAAATATATTTAGAATGTCCAAGTTCAGGAACAGTACAACATCAACCAGATGATCGTCCTCCCCGAGAAGTACTTTACGTATCAGTTCAGTTCCAAAATGGGTTACCTGTTATTCAACATGCTAATGCCATGCAGGTATGTACACTAGACTGAAGTTAATTCGCTTAGAACGTATTCCGCAAATGAAATAAAAAATGAAAAACAAAAGGAAATCGAAATATGGAAGCATGCTATTTCTTAGGCAACGTTGTCATTCTCGGGGCATGTTCTAAGTGAATTAAATTTGTCTAGTTTACAGAAACACATACTATTTATTTTTACTTTTTAATTAAAACAGGATTTGTAATTATAACAGAATAATGTTTTATTTCAGGTTCTAAATCAAAATGAACTTAATAATATAATAAACAATGCAGATTTCCTACGTGTCGATGGACGCCAAGTTACAGACCGATCCATATGCTCATTAGGTTTACACATGAATGAATACAATCGTGATGAAGTGCAATTAGTAATGAATGGATCTCCACGAACTTCCACAAATCCAAAATTAAAAAAAGTAGTAGTAAGGTATGATTTATTTTAATAGAGCAAACGTATGTTTTAAAATGTAAAAGTTAAAAATTTATAAATACTGATTTTTATTTCAGAAATTATAGAGGAGTGACAAATCAGACTTTACATCATTTTTTGATAAATCCAAATATTGAATATCTTGATGTAACTGGTACTTCTGTCACAAAAGAGGGATTACAAATGTTTAAAATTGGACGTCCCGAAGTTAAAATTATTTCGTCTTTTGAAGAAATATAATAAATTGTATATAACGTTAAACTTAAAAATATAACCTTAGATTTACTGATGCATGTATTGAATGAATGTTTTTACCTTAAAAATTTTCCAATAGGCAAAAGTGCAATAATCGAACAGAATGGGAGAGATTTGGAAGTAATAAAAGTACTTCGTGTTTGTAATTTAAATATCAATCGTTTTATTTATTTCATCAGTTTAATATACAAACTCAATCCAAAAATATAATTATAACTAATGAAACGTGAACTTTCGTGCTATTTGTCACATTGAATGTTTTAATAATGTACAGAAAGAGATAAGGTAAAAATATCGTTAATTAACTATTTTATCACAAGATTTATTAAAAAATAAATTTTATTCTAACATGAGATCTCGCTTTTCATTGAAAATTTCCAATTTTTTAAGAACCTATTGTCAAAATTTGACAAAATCAATCTCTGTATAAATATATGCATGTAAATTTTTTTACGCTGCAGATTTATAGTATTGAAAAAATGTGTGCTAGCTAAATCGCGTTGTTTGGCGAAGATCACACATTGGTCTATATATATATAATATTTACTTTAATATCGAAGAAATAAAGTAAAAATAAAATTAATATTACTTCTTTTTAAAGAAATAATAAACTTTTTTAACACAATCTACATTACAACCCCATTAAATGAAATGTGACATTTTACAAAATATTTTTATTCGGCATAAATTTTACGTCATGGAGTATGTAATACGCATTATACTTTCAGAAAAATTTCTTAATAGTAAAGAATGGATTTTATTAAATTCTTAAATAAATTAATGGGTATACACGAAAAAAAGACTTCTAAAAACGTGGGTTTGAGGCTTGAAAAAATATACGCTGTAACAACGTGTTGTTTTCGTGATTCTCGTAATTTTAGAGCAACCACCTTCTTATTCTGCATACCATGAATTATAAAATTAAACTGATCAAAATTATTTTTGCATTATATAAATATTCAAAAAAGACTATTTTTAATCAGCTATTAAAAGTGTAATTTTAATAAACTCACATTTTTGTAGAAACAAAATATTACATTAAAATTAAATAAAAAATATTAAAAAATTCGCAAATTCTTCGTCTCAGAAAATTTCTCGAACTAATGAGTATACTACTGGTACAAATTTGTACTAATTTTATAAATGTTTCAAATACAATTCCTGATGAGTGTTAAAAATACATCCCAAATCATGTTAAAATTTTACATTGCGATTATATAATTAAAAAAAATTCTTAATCATTTGCGTTGACAAGCGATTCGAGCAAAAATTTCTTGTTCTTATTATAGAAACACTATTTTAAAAACCGAAGACAAAATATCGTAATATAAAAATTTGTTTTCCGATCATATCGAACTATTCGCAAATTCTTTCATATTGCACGTTTACATCGACGTAAAAGTATGATTATCAAAAATCATTTTGATTGGATTGTGTAATTCTTTTAAAACTTTCAAACATTCACTAGACTTCTTTTAAAAAGAAAACTTAAAATATCTATTTTCTATAATATCACACTAATAAATTTTTCAGCTATTTATAAAAATTATGCTACTCCTGTTTTTTTATACCACGTACTGCTTAAAACAATTACTTATTTAAGAGGTTACAATGTTGTCAAAATTCCTGTATAATACTTAAAAAATGTAAAGGGTGATGAGACTTTCTTTTTAAAGGACATTTGAAATATTGCGCACAGTTACTTATGTAGGTACCGTCATATTGCTACTAAAATTTTTATTTTCTTTTGAACCTCTTAATGTACATTTGTACCCTTTTCATTTTAATTAATCATTTCAGATTAATCGAGATATCATCATAATATACGCGTCTATTCTTAGACGAGGGTCTTCCGCAATCCTGGTTTACCCTGACCCACGAGCTTTTATTATTTTCCTATTGATCCGAGGAGCTTCAAGTTTGAATGGCATTATAATCCTACCGGCTGCCAAAATCTATATGTATATATATATGCCTAAATCGCGAACAAAGCTAAAAAAACTGTTGAGATTCGTGCTCGATTTACGGTCGATTCACTTGAAATTCCGATGAGGGATGGCGGGATACATAGCCTTCGCGGGAGCTAAGCTCGGCGCAAAAGTTGTAAAATTGGCCGCCAACGAAACAGGACCACAAGTCGACCGTCGAAAGCTACTATTATTCTCCTAGAATATTGATCTGCGTGAGCCGCCCTGATTCGTAGACTCGCAGTTCGGAATGAACGAAGCGTAAAAATGATCAGAAATTTTATTTTTTCTATAGCAACAACCGGTACCAAAATCGATAATCATTCTAATAAAAAACATTTATGCGATTTTTTTTATACAGATATAATTTTGCTAAACAAAGGTTTCAAATGCACCTTTGTCGGAATTTTCAACTACTTAAAATTTAATTAATAATATAAGGAAAACAATACCGCACCCCGTGATTTAGCGACTGTAAAGTAACAACCTATATGTATAATCTCATTTTAAAGACTGAAATTTCACATGCATCCTATAGCGTTATGTAAAATTGATCGATCATATCTTCAATGCACATAATAAACTCAACATTTCTTCGTTAGATTGCAACGAAATTAAAGAAAGATTTAAATTCGCCTTCAAATTCGTTCTAAGTTCACTTCTAAATCGCAGTTTCAAAAAAATACTTATCCACAATTTCAATAACAATAGGATAATTTGACATTTGCTAGACATTTCGTTGCTCCTGAAAGACTCAGTCATCCTGCTGTACACTCAAATCACAGACAATCCCTTCAGTATAAACTTAAGTTCCTAGAGTGCATTGGATAACGAGAAAGAAAAAAAAAATGAAATCACAATCTAACGGGCGTCTCGGCGAAATCCGCAGTATCCGCTCGTTCGACTTTGGCATACGCGAAGTAGACGGGATTGAAAGGGGATGGCTAGCGAGCGTCTAGAACTCGGGGTGGTGGGTCTCGACGGCAGACTCAGCGCCGATGAGGGAGTAGAGCCCCTCGGAATTGGCGAGGAGCGGCGAGCCCGAGTCCGGGTAGAGGTAGTGGCGTATAGCGTGATAATGGAAGCCCGCGCCCGCCACCACGAACAGGTGCCAGATCGCATGGGCGCACGGGATTCGGCCGTCCGACTTGAAGAATACGATGCCCAGCAGGTATGACAGCCCGCCCAACTTCAGCTCCGGTATGTTGTTGTACTCGTTCTGGAAAAATTTTTCAATGTTTATTTATTGCGGTGAATTATCCTTTATACTAAAATATTTTGTTAAAAATGGCTTCAGCGTTACTTTAGAAAGGCATTTATTAATATTTATAGAAAATACCTATAGAATGCGTTTGAATAGATGATCTATGCGTTAGATCATTCGGCAATTTAAAAGAAATGCAAATCAATTGAAATATCGAATATTTAACGAAGGTTTTTTTATAAAGCCTAAATGAAATTACCCATATTTGATTGCAACTTTAAATAAATTTAACACGTGAACGATTATTATTTTTTTTTTTTATATAGATACGAACGAACCAATACTGCACATGTTTTATAGTTTATCAAGTTTATTTTTAACGAATCAACAAACTTGGAAATTTGTGAGACCCTGTTTGTACTATTTCCAGAATATTTATTCGAGCAAATTTGACGTGTTTATTGACCTGAGAAATTGTGTGTAAACTTTTACTCTAAAATAGGTCAGGCTGCAATTCGAGCTAATTTTTCAAATCTAAATTCCTCAAAATATGAAAGTGAAAGTAGTAAAATATAATCGCACAATTTGAGAAAAAACTGTCCCAGTCTCTCGGAATCAAGTTATTCTGCTCGATAAATGTTCACTGCAGAAATCGAAATAAAAAAAGAAGAATAAAGATCTAAAAGTAAAAAATATCAACAATTATTATTAAGTCAAAAGAAAACAAATGAGTTTGCGAATAAATTAAGAAATTTTCAAAAGTTCGAACTTACAATGCCGACGATAGCGACGCTGGGGCCTATTCCCATAATGACGTAGAAGGTGGTCTCCAGCCACTTGTATCTTTCGTGGAAGATTTGCTGGTAGAGGATGCCGACGGCTGCCATAATCCAGACGAGGATGCGCATGGTGGGCAGCAGCACATCGCCCTGGAACGGCTCATGATTCAACCAGGGAAAGTAGGTGGCTGCTATGAATACGTAAATCATCGCCCGGTCGCATCGGTGCAGCACGTCCTTCAAGCTCATAAATCGCCTGCGAAAAATCCAGTATTATTCTTCCATTTTCTTTTTGTTTTACCAATTTCCTTATATTATAATCAATATTTATGGTACTGTCCTTGCATTAAGATTGCATTGTAGTTTGATAAACAAAACTAGTGGCAATTTGAGTTCAACCGTAATCCTTGATTTTCTTCAACTTTTCTCGAATCGAAGAAGAATCGAGCAATTTGCATACGCAATCAACGGGAGAGGATGTCAGACACTTAACTCAACGGGGGCGCGATTATCTTCCACTCGTCTATTCAATCTGATTGGCGAAAATTGGCCGGAGCAATTCCGTGCCCGCACCATCGGGCCAATTTTAATCAATCAAGCCGAAGAAAACGAGCGCGAAGTCGCGCCTCGACATTTCAATACGCGCCGGCGGATTTGATTCATGAAAAAAGTGCTCGTTGACGCTTTGGCGACGGAGCGCCGCGACATCACGCTGGCATTTAATAATAATTACGACGATACATACCGCTGCGAGCGCGTGCCAAAAACGGGGGGTACTTCCGCAATAAAGTGATATTTCTTTCTTTTCTCTGCCTTTTTAATTCTACCCGTGATACGATAGAGGGTTAAATTATTGCAAATTTGCTTTTTAACACTGTGTGGAAAACGCGACTTTCTATCTTTAATTGTCATTGCTTAAAGCAGTTAGATTAATATATTAAGTTTTCGCACTTAAATGTTCTAACATTTATTTAAAAATTTTGGATTACTTTTCGAAATTAACAACCAACTTTTGCGTCAGATTTTCCCTACAGTTTATTACTTTATAAAGTTGAATTTTCATTTATGCTCTTAGAGTTGTTCATCTAATAAAGATTTTTTAATCTGATAAGTGCTAAGTCGTTTTGGCATGTCATTTAGTTTCCAAGCAATTAATTAACTTTTTTTTCAATGCCCAATTTTCCCTAGCATTTCAAAAGAAGTATCCTGCTTACTCTATTTAGCAAAAAATGCCGAGAAATGCGTTCATTATTTTCGACCAAAGAATCATTCTCCAGAGTTTGAGCGAAATTCAAGTAGATCCCTTCTTATATTACATTTACTATCTAAAATTGAATTAGTGAATTTTAGTCGGTACAATTACACACAAATATAAATTAAATGAAATAAACTCACCCATTGTGAAAGAAATAGTGTATGCTGTGGAAGACCGTGGAGACGGTGAAGAGTAGGAGGAGAGAGCTGCCGTAGATGAGGGCGGAGAGGAGTTTTGGCCAGGTGGAGGCGCGCTCGATGAGGTCCAGGGCGCCCAGGAGGGCCGGCACTATCCATATCCCGTGGGTCACTACGTTCGCCACGTGCTCGACGAACGTCGGCACGTACGCCTCATTCGTGCATGCCTGCTGGTTCATCCATTTCACTCTGTGCACAGATAGCAACCACACGTTACAAGACTCGTACAGACCAACGCGGAAAGTCGACGGATCGCGTGTCTCCGCTGCGGTAAGCAAATCCTAATGCGAAGTCGATAATTTATTTGTGGTTTATTGGCTCGTTTTTTTATTTTATTTTTTTTTTCTTCCGTGTTTTATCTTGCTTGCTTTTATTTTAGTTATAGGATGTATTAAGAAACTGATGAAACTCTGCACCGAATTTGATCGACCTTAATGATCAGTTTCAAGAATTACTCAACCGACTTTTTTGCAAGTAACGACAGAGAAGATGATAAACAAATTTTTTTAACTCGTTTCTTATGTTTGCGGAAAAATAATGGTCGTACAATCCGAGGTAAGAAAATCATTTCATCATAATACCGTTAACTTTTGAATGTAGAGTTGAAAAATCGTACGATCATAAAGTAATGATTATAGATGGAATTTTAATCGTGTCGTATTGCGCATTAGTTAAATAGAAACTTGAATTTATATATTTAAAATCTCGAGTAAAAAATTTCTATTTTTAGAAGCTAAAGTATAAATAAAAATGATGAATTTTAATTTAGCTTCCGCTTTTTGAAACATTTTTTACGTGAGAAATACGAAAAAAGTGAATTTTCACTGGGTAATTCCCAGATAAATAATAAATCTCGATTAATTAATTAATTTACAATTAACTTTAATTACTCATTTTATGTTACCTCTTTTAAAACCTAATGCCAAGGGTTTCGTGCCCTTAAACATTCTCGTATTTAACTATCTTTTCTTGTAGAATTATTATACTACTTGAAATGATCTGAATTTTATTACCAGGAATTTAAAAAATCAATACCGTTCTATAAACATAAATAAAACCCAATGAAAGAGCGACTCGGTGCAATGCCGCGCGTTTTGTACAAAAATACCCCGCGTCAATTTATCGGCTATTACGCGGTAGCGAAGTCGGCGGACTTCAAACGCAGTCTTTAAAAGTGCCATAATTCAAAATAACCGCAGGGACGCTGCAAATAGCTCCGGACTTTCCTTTACAATCGATTGGCCGGTCACCCGGCGAAAAAAGCCACATAATCGTTACGTAAGAAAACGAGCCGACAAAGTAGATTAGGGCTTTTCCACGCGTGGGAAGAAGCTTTACGAAAGCCGCTCGGCCGACACCTGCTGAAAAAGACCGAACGCTCGCTGTAATTTTAGAAAAAGTACAAGTGCTCGCCGCGCGGACTTTTCGACGGACGTCACCGGCGCGGATTTAAATTTTAATGCGCGGAAAGCAGCTTCGTCGCGTGCACGATTATGCGTTTGCCAGTGAGGAAAAAACAAAGCGAGATGAGGTACGTTTAAAAAAAAAGAGAAAAAATAATCCATCGTGCACTGCCATAATACCAGTGCGAATAATAGCTATGCGTGCTCGTTTCCCGATGTAAGTATTCTAGGCACGCGTGCGGCTTTTATTTACTTTTTTTTGTTCTCTTACCACTGCGAGTCGAGTAGCTGAAAGCTGCGATTCGCGATAAAATCCTCATGCTTAGGCGATAACCTTTCGAAAGACATTTAGCTATATGATAGAGCACACGAGGCGTGGAGTAATCAGCCGGTCAGCCGAAGATACATGACAGTCTATGCTCGCCTAGAGTATTATTTTACAGCATACGATAATTTTAGAGTGTACTCATGCACTATAATTGTATATCATGTCTTCTCTCATAAGGTCGCACTGGATGTTATAATGCGATTCAGAAGTTAGTAGTAAAGTTGTTATGTACAAAAAAAAAATTTTTCAATGAAAATTATTGATTAAAAATTATAAAGTGATCGATATAAACCTTATATAAACATTAAAATGCACATATAACGATAAATTATTAGTTTCGATAACATTTTAAATTTGTAGCAAAATTTATAAAACTTTATTGACCGCAAGCAAAAGATTTATTTTTATCTACATATACGTCCAAATGAGAAAACTTATTTGATTTCCAAAATAAATTGCAACTCCAGCGTGTTACACTAACTTCTAAATCGAATTGCAGAGCGAGCAAAATCTTAATGCCCTTGTATGCACTTCGCCATACGTCGCAAAGGCGCGTACGCGCTCTACTGCCTCGCGAAGTGCACGATAGACTCGAAATAAAAGTAATTAAAAGACTCCTCTTCTTCGTTTTTCTCTTTTACATCCAGAATCTTCTTTATCTCGTTTTACTCGTTCGCAATTTTACAAATGCAATCAAAGTATTCACTATTCGTAGAATATGCCATTCCAAGAAAGCGCGAGGTCCGTCGAAGTTCACTTACTCTTTCAGACGATGCATTTGCAGTGCGTTTTTAGTCGCTACATTGAATTGACGCCAGAGCGATCCATCCATCCTGAGTGTTATCTCTGCTCGACTCGCCGTCAACTGGATTAGGGAGCATTTGATTTCCGCCTGGCGTTTCCGCTGGTTTACTTGTTAATTTAGTGCGGCATGCTGCACCGCCTGCAGAAGAAATAAAAGAAACATTTTATTTGCAAGAAAGTGTAATGTATAATAATTAAGACAGCGAAAAAGATTCTGTTTTTATGGTCTACTGAAAACTGCGATAGATTTTCTGTATTTTCTTTTATTAAAATTTACTGAAAATATAGTAAACTGTTCTATAGTTTTAGTAAATTTTATGAGAAATTATAATTTTTCCAATAACGTTAGCCTTTAAGAACATTAAAATTGACTATTGACTTATATTTCTTCGTGAATTTTTTCGTGTACCACTGCGGAGTGGAGTAGACTTTTGCTTCCAAACTAGTGCATTTAATAAAGCGCCGAATAATTTATACTTTAATTCAATTTTTATTATCGTTCGAAATTGATGAATTTATTTTATAACTTATTAATTATACGGCTCGGCGCTTTCATTTAATTGCCGATTGAAGTGCTTCCAGTGAGTGATTTATTAATCGAACAAGGTATTTCATTATACCTTACGATTATCGGCGCGCACGCTCCAATGAATTTAGTTTATTTATTAAACGCGTTTATTTCAGAGGATGAAAATTAAACACCGTTAAAAGACTTTATTAACACGGCTAAGTGAACTTATCGATTTTTAAAGGATTTATTTGTACAATGCGTAATTTATTAAAAGCACACGTTGAAACTTCTTTGCAAACGTGTATTTTTAAAGCGCAGCTTCAGCAAGGTGTACAAAGTAAATTTTGTTTAACAAACTCATAATTATTCACGCCCGAATAAAAGAAACGCATTGTTTTACAATCAGCGCATTGAGATTGAGCAATTCGCATTCGAGCACTTTGTAACGCCATTATCAAGTTTTTCTCGCGCGTGACCTTATTAACGATGCTACTTTCCAAGCTTTCCGACAATCTCGATCGCATCAACAAAACAATCGCTCCTTATGCCGAAAAACGAACTACCCGACCAAAAAAAGTGTACAATACAAATTATGAAAGAAAAAAGGAAGAACACACCGAGCTTAAAACGAATGTACAAGACGCGCTCTAAAAAAACTACCCGACGTTCGCTTATTAAAAAAAAATTTGAAATACAAAATTATGGTAAAGAAAAGAAAGAAGCACCGCACCGTACAGACAAGGTGTCGTCGCCGAGGGAGAATCGAGACGAGGCGCGCTTCCTCCGCGTCCAGTCGGGACGACGTGCGGCGCGCGACTGACGGCTCGCGCGCGCGCCCCGTTCAAACTTTCGGCGCGCGCGCGCCTTATGTAACCGCGATTGCCGCCACACGCCCCGCGCATGTAACCGATAGGAAAGCCGCCGACGACGACGTCCGGCTAATCTCCCGATCTCCCCAGTCGCGCGCGCGGCAAAATCGATGCGGCCGCGTCTTTTTCTCGGCGGGTCGAGGGCAAGAAAACGAAAAGTTCCCCACCCCCGCTCCCTTCATCCGACTCCCCATTATACCGCGTGTTTGCCGTCGCGATCGGGCGCGGATCATTGTCGGCTTTTTTTTTAATTTCGCGACTGCTCCGCTTCTCAGCCGACTCGCGGGTAATCGCTGCTGACGTATCAATTTCTTTTTTGTTACTTTACGCGTTGCCTCTTTTTTTGTCGGCGTGGAGGTGATGGCGGACGATAAGGGATTGATATTTCGCGTAGTTCCGTCGATATCGAGCGGGCGATATCCAATTTTGAAAAGTTCCGAAATCGCGGCAGATGTGCTGAGCTGTCAATACAATGAGCGGCTCTTGCGAAGTTTCGTTTGAACAGATGTATCTATACGAGTACTTTGGACTCGATATATTCAATTGATATTTCATTTTAGGTCGCATCGAGTGTTGTAATGGATATAATATTGGAACTTAATTAAAGCTTAAAATAACTTATGAAATCAATATTTATTTGAGCTTGTACTTGCAGAAATAAAATGTTAACATACCTCGCGTTAAATTAAAATATATTGTTTTTTAAAAACTGAGGTTGCATACAATTTTATGTGCAAAACAAGGCTCTCCTTTGAGATGTATTAATTTCTTAACTCGTTTAGAGTGTAATGCAAGATCATTACTCACTTTAAGTAACAATGGACATATCTCACAGGTTAATCAACAATTAGCCCGATTACATCTATAGAAGTGTGCTGATATGATCTCAGCAGAACCACAATTATAAACTACTCTGTTTCGCTTTATTATCGCGCAATTTTTTTTAATTTTACTTTTAATGCACAAGTTCCACAAGCAAACTATACCTATAGTCAAGTCGAAAGAATAAAAGCATAATATTAATAATAATTAATTAAAAACCGTACCTCACATAATAATTAAAAAACAAATGAAAGATAAATATACAGGTTAAATAAATTGTGCTTAAAAATCCATTTATCGTGACGAAAAGATATAATGAATCATATTAAAAAAGTAAATCAAGGCACGAAGCGATAACATCCCGGCATTTTTCAGCGTTCGCGCAACGACACTGCTTTTCCATCAATTCAACGGCACTGTATATCTGAAACGACCGATCAACGCGCCGCTCACCTTCTCTCGCTCTTCAACTCCACTTAACAATTTTTTCCCATTAAATGGCCATTTCCACCGCTCGCTTATCAAACCACCGGCGTAAATAAAAAGTAGAAACACCCGCTCGCAACGCGAGAGCAGCCCCGCGTGGCATAAACAAATAGTGCAATCGCGTGCGAGAAATTCGTCACGCCCTTCGCGGGCAGCGCGAACCGGCCGCTGTCCCCCTCGGCTCCCGAATAATCAATGCAACGCGAGCTCGCTTACACGCGCGTAGTACACATATACATAAATTCCGCGCGAACTTCCGACCCAAATATTCGCGCGTCTCGCGAGAAGGAGGGAAAAGAGTGGAGGAGTTGGTGGTGGTAACGCACAATGGAGCGGGCGGGGCGGCTCTCTTGTTTCCGGAGCGCGATGTCCTGCGGCGATTGACGGTGCGTGGGTGGGGGCCGCGGGTCGGACACACGAGCCGCGCGAAGCCGGGAATGTGCCTCGCCCGCTTCGAGTATGCCCCGCGCGCCGGCGGTCTAATTAGCTAGAGGTGAGAGGCTCGCGAACCTTCCAAGGCCTATTTTTCTTTTTTGCGGTAGCTTTTTTTTTCGCTTAGTCGGGGGATGGAGCCGGCGGATGGTCGAGAGCGCGCTTGATTAGCCGCGGTAATTGTTTTTGGATGCTTCGCGGTTTTTCGTACACTTTGTTACGACCGAGCGCGGCTTTGAACTCGCTTAATTAAAAAGATTTACCGGTTTGATTGTCGGTTGTTGATTAAGCTTTTTAATTCGGTGTATTTTTAGAACGCCATTATCGGATGCGAGCTTTATTTTTGATAATTGGTAAGGTATTTTAGCAAAGGAAATTAATTGATTGATGTGGGCAATTTAAAAAATGGATGTTAAATTGTTGAGATATAGGCGTTTTTTAAACTTTATCAAAGGTTGACCTTAGTAACGTTAAACAGTTTTATTATTGCAATGATAAGGTATTAATATTTTATAGGCGTATATAAATGGATATTTTATGGAAATTAATGTGCAGCTATTCTCGACAAGGTAAAAATAGTTTTCGGATATCGCACCGTCATTCCGAAAATATTACTTCCGATAACCTATATTATTAAAAATAATCGTGTCATTTGAATTTTTTGATACATAATTTTTATTTAATTGAAACAAATTGCCAAGAAGTCTCAATCTCCTTATCTCTTTAAGGAGTTAACGAAATTCAGTTCGGGGCATGTTCTGGTCTCATTTTTGTTTAGTTCATTTAAAATTGTGCGAAGCCTAATTTATTTCATTTTAATTAGTCACGAAATTTTTAAACCTTTTAATATCTCTTCTACGTGCAATTACATTAACGTGTTAAGTCTCTAAATAAATAAAACACGCAAATTGTAAGTAACCGGCGAAGACTAGTAAATTTTATGTTTCGCGTGATATTAATTCATTTGCAGAAAGTATTTGCAGTGAAAAAAAAGGATACTTCAAGGATTCAGCTTATAAAAATCGCAAAAAAACAAAAAGTTTACGCTGATATCATATAAAAGTAGAAATTTTTAAAGACCGTCGACAAATAAAAATGTTCTAATGATAAACCATAATTCTTAAGTTTTTCTCTCTAAAGAACTCAAAAAGTAAAATGTGTTATTATTTGATTACGCCCTGTACTATCTATAGTTTTTATTGTGTTTATCGTGGTCTTTAAAATATTTTAACGGAAAAAATTTCCTAAACACTATAATTATCAGACATGTGATAATAACATTAAAATAAAATATTAAAGCACAGTTACATTGAAAAATTTAAGACGTTGTTAACATAATATTACGTTGTAATTATGTAATCAGACGTATTAATAGATCGAAAGAAATCCCGAAAGTGTGTCTACCTCGTAATGAAGGTATAAATGAAATCAGAAGAAACTAATTCAACTTCATTACCCAAACTTAAGCAGTGAATTTGAGCCAATCCTCGCAAATTCACCCGAAAATTTCGGAGCTCGTTAGGCCTGACATTCAGTTCTCCTCCGCTCCGCTCGAAATTACATTCGACAGGCGCGCGACCCCCGGCAGAGCCAACTATATACGTCAAAGGAAAAATTGGATCCTCATAGGTGAGGTGGCGGAGTTTCGCGCAGGTCCCCCCACACGTGTCCGCTGCAGCTCGGCCGACCAGCGGCCAGAATTAGCCGCCGCCGCGGAAGCGCGCGGCTGAATAGCCCGAGCGGCGCGCGTCATATTAATTCTCGAGTCGCGCGCGACGCTTATCCAATCGACGCCGCTCGCGCGCCTATACAGTGAAAGGCTCCGGGAGATGCGCGGCGAAAAATCCGACCGACCCTGAACCCCGCGCCGGACGGAACGCGGATTTCAGTAGTCGAGCGGCTTTATCTGTGCGCACGTGTATGCGTACAGCTGAGAGGCGCTCTAATCAGTCGAGTGGCTGTGCACGCGCAATGTGCGTTGAATGTTTCATATCGGGATTGCGTAACTCAAATTTTATATTCGATGCCTTCGTCTAAGTATCTACTTGCGCTGCGAAGTAGTTTGACAGAGATAGTGCGTTACTTTCTTTGTAGTAATTTATACTATTGGACAGCAACTCGATGTATTCGATGTGGTCTTTTCCATGAAATTATAAAAATATTTGCTTTTTTTTATTATGCATCTGTGAATAAAATAAAAATCAATTACAATCATAGTTTATCGGAATAATAATAATAATAATAATAATAATGTTCTCGCCTTATAATCGCCTTATAATATATAGAATTAGCTTGTCATTAGGACGGTATATAATTATCAGAAACGCATTTGCAACACATGTTTTTTGCTGATTCACTGTGAATTTTTGATAACTTATTAAAAGTCCGACTAAAAGCGAATTAGAAAAACATTATTCAAGAATCAAAATGGTAAAATGGAATACTCATAAAAGCTAATTTACATCTGATTTTAACTTTTAACGATAATTAATAACTTGCATACCGAATGCACGAATTGCGATAACAAATTTGATTTGATAGACCACGAATTAACGAAATAATCCTATACTTTTTAAAAACGAAACATTTAAAATCAACAAAAAAATCGTTATATTAATAAACTGTCCAAAAACGGCCGTCAAACGAAACGGTAGCGCAATGTAATCCCTCAGTTCGACATAATTACATTCAAGGATTGCTTAACTGGTTTAGCCAAGTGACTCGGTATGACACCAGCAAGAAGTTTACGACACCTACCGCGGCGGTAGACTCGTAATCGAGCACGAACTCTGTCTCCCTCTCTTATCTTTGAAGTGTCGGGCAATGCGCTCGTTGCCCGCGAAAATTAAGCGGAGTTACAAGCGGACAACACCCCCGTACAGCGATCAAAACATTGATCGAAGAAGCGCAACGCCCGCTCCGAAATTCGGTGGCGCGCGCACCCGCACGAAATTCCGGGGCCCCCGTAAATCCCGGCGTAAACATCGCGGCCTGCGCTCCTCGCCCAAAACAAAGCACTTCCCCTCGTCCATTCATACCCGCGCGTGGACACGCGTTAACCGCAGCTTACGCAGCATACTCTCGTAGCGCCTGTGCACACAAAGAGAGTACAACGCGAGATCAGTAAGTACCTTACCTTGAGATTTGTGAATAGATTTGACAGTGTTTCCCTGCGGTGGCGAGTGCCGCTACTCCGGGGGGGATGGATGGATGGTTGTGCTAGCGAAACTACTGTATGGTGAGGCGTGGGCGTGAGCGCACTACATTTTCCGGAGCGGGCCGCTGTCCTCCCTGCGGGGCTGCTGCCCGCGACGCTCGTGGGCTCGAGATAAAGTCAGCCGCGGTGATCTCCCATTGTGCGCGCGGACGGCGAGTGCGGCATGGGAGGGGGCGGCGGTCGAGCAGCCAGCGAGCTAGCGCGAGGCCCGCATACAGCGTACTATGCAGCCACGAGCGTCCCGAGCGCGTGTCCCGTCGCCCCGGGTTACCGCTAGGGCGGCGACACCTGCCGCGTGCTATCCCCACCCTCGATTTTGCTTGTATGGCATGTACATACATATACATATGTGCTCTCGTACTCATTATAATATTTCCACTATGTAGATTTATAGTGCTTCAGGGGATTAATAAACCTGTATTTATATCACGGTCACGGTCAAACGATGCTACTTAACATATTGGTATATAATTAAACTATAAATTTCGATATTTATGTATTGCATGGTATGTCTCATCACAGTCTGTAAAAGTATAGTTTGTAAAAATTATATAGGTATAGTTGTAGATAAATTGATAATAACAAATATTTAAGGAAATTATAATACAAGTACAACGAATCGTAGAACGAGGAAAGTTTATACTGATTGATTCAACCAATTTTAGAGATAATAAAATTTATATCATTTAATAATTAATAATTAATACTTCATTTAATAATTTTTATTTTTTTTAGTACTATAGTATACTATCTTACATATTTTACACGATCGTGTTCATAGTTTTTTATTACTTTATAAGTAAAATAAGTAAAATAACTAAAGTCAATTCTTTACTTTTTAACTTCAGTTTTTGCCCTAAATCACAGCTGATATAATAATACGAAGTTGTTTTATTAATTCATTTAATGGAAATAGAGTAATGGTACAAAAGAAATTCAATAAATATATCAATGTTTTATAAAAAAAGTGTTATTGTGGAGGCAATTAATTATCTAATTAATTAGGATGCTTTTAGATAGAGCGCTAAAATTCAACAGCTAAATCGATTATTTATCAATGTATGTATATATAGATTGAAAAAGAAGCAAAAAGTACATACATACGAAAGAATTTTTATTCTCAGCTATACGCTATAATAAAATGAATTAAAAATTTATGGAAAATATTTACAGTGAATGAATCAAATGTAAGTTTATCACATTTATGCCAAAACTTAATCAGGATGCCCATTATTATCAGATGGATTCGACATTTCCGATGTTGAAGTTTCCTTCTTCACTGAAACTTTCGGTTCTGAAACAAAATTTATAAAAATTAGTTTATTTTTTATTAGTAAAAATTAGTATAAAATAGTCTAATAAAGTGTTAGTTATAAAATCCAAAAACATACAGTGCATACTAGCTAAACATAACATGTGCAAATTCGTGCATTTTGTTAACATTAAAATTGAAATCGTGCATACAATTTGTTCGTAATACCTTCATTATCGGATTTCCAATCACTTATTGTTCCATAGTAATGATTTTCTTAAAAGAAGTGAAAAGTAGGTTTGTAAAAAATGAACAAATAATCCGTCAGCTCAAAAAAGAAATATATGTCCACGAAAATTACATAATGCGTTTTTTATACATTGAAGTGGCAAAATGCATGATTAACAAAAACTACGTAATATATTTATAAATTAAAATTCATTAATCTATCGAAAATAATTTATCAAACATCATTCGTTGTATTATCATTTGTTTTAATACAACGTCCATGTTATCGTTGTACTTCATCATTTTTTGGCTTTGTAAAATCTACTTTAACGCATAAAGCTAAAACTTTATTTATAACAAAAAGATCTGTTTATTAACTGAAATATCTTTTGCAAAGTTACAATATTAAAATTGACTTGCTATCTAAACCGGTTTATTCGTAAGTGATAAAGTATTACATTAAAAACTGAATGCTAACACAGTATTAACTTAATTTAATAAATAAAATTTATTCTCTCAATCCACATAATTCTCTGTGTAATGTATCTATAGTCATTAAAATTTTTTAAAATATGAGATTATACGCAAGCGCGGAAAAGTCGAGCGATCAGTGTTTGTTAAAAAGTCACGCAATTGTCTAATCTTTCAAAATTATACTTTTGAAAAGATGCAAAAAATTCTCCGTTTTCTTTTTGCTAATACATTTTCAAACATGTCAAAGTCGAATAAAATTTACAATAACTAACAGTATTGCACCGAAATATATCTAATAAAACTCAATAACAATATCACCCGTTGCTCGACAATTACATTCCACAATTATCGCTCAGCTCGACAAAGCTAATCACATTGGCCAATACTTCGTAGTTGCATCGTCAGATATACACGCAGTACTACATCAGTCGTTGCTAGCGCATCAACGGCAACATCAGTAGAGAGCATCCCAGTGGCTCGAAGAGCATCTTCAGCGTTTAAAAAATAAAAGTCCATGAGATTTTCTCCAGGCGTTCACAAGATCAAGATCAGCTCGTCCGCGTTGGCGAGTGCTCTACGTCGCGAGTCCGTCAGCAGGGGCGAGTACTCATCGCAGCGGTGGGTCCGCTCAGGGTAGCTCAAGCAGCTCGACGCTCCTATCAACCCTAGGAACGAAATTATTGCAGCAACTCTCTGTGTCTTTTCTTTCACTTTGTGCTAGTGGCCAATTTTCACGCAATGATGATATAATGAAATTGATACCTGGCGAGCGCATGCTTCACTGTTTCCCTCGTTATATTCCGAACTACCGCGTTTCCGATGTGCATTATTGACTTTTACGGATGAAGATTAATTCGGATGATTAATTGACACGAGCGAATGTCGTTGCGTACATGAAAAGTAATACTGTTGATCGATAATTTCACATTGCCTACTTTTTTCAAATCTGAACACGCACAATCGTTCTTACGTAAAAATTAAATGAAAAAGTTTCTCGAAGCATCATGTTTAGGGCTAATTATGTGATGATGAAAACAATTTATTGTCTTTTTTAAGAAACTATTTTGTTTTGTCGTTTTTTGTCGTTCATTACGTCAGAATCACCCCCGCTTGAGATGGCAATGACATGCATTGATTTGCGTTAATGTATGTAGAATTTACTATGTTACACCGATGACTTAATGCTTTGTGATTCGCAATATAAATTATACATTCACATTTTGTAATTGCATAGCGACAGGTTAGTTGACGAGGTAAACGTTACTCATTTAATCGCTTTAATTATTTTGATTAGTTAAACTATTCAATCGCTTAACACCTAACATTAACGAATCTAATTTTGATCAGTGCAACGATCATTTTGTATTGCTATTAAAGTTTTTTTTCTAATTCAACAGTTACGATTAAAAGGAGCAACAATGATAACTTAATTTATTCTTAAATACTATATTAACTTATGCTAAATTTTTATAAAAAGTAAATAAAAGTTCTAACACATTAGTACCAGTTATATCTTAATCATTAAATTATAAAAAAAAAGAGAAAGAGGAATTCCTAATTAAAAGATTAGAACGTACACTGGGACAGTTTTTCATATACATTACCAGACTACAATTCCTCAATGATCGTACGCAGAAGATAAATATTATTCTTTTAGAAGAATATATTCTCTTTCTTAGCCTAAGCTTTATCTCTTTTCCTTTTAGTAAAATACTCTTTGTCTTTTTTGGAACCAGTAAGCCGTGCTGATACACTCGTAGTTTAGCTGATTTATCACGCCAACCAGCAGTGACAATGCATACGGATTTTTAAAAAATATGCCTCTTTTAAAAATATGCTGAACATTCGATAATCACAAAACTTTCTATTTTACCATTTAACATCTATATTTTGATATTGACTTAATCATTGATCAAGAGTAATTTCCATAAAATTTGTTATATCGTATCAGCATATTTCCGTGTGTGTTACTGTAAACGTATCAACAAAATATACGATCCTTTCGCGACGTACATGTAAATTCGGATAGGGTATAATAGACACCTCATCGAACGATGCAGTAAATGCACTTAGGGATATGCGAACGTTCGCTCAAAAATACTAATTTTTAGCACACTAACCATTCTGCAGCTTAGGATCGGTTAAGGATTGTTGGGCGTTACCCAATTCGTCGTCGTGTCTCTCTGCCGGCGAATCTTTCAGTCGGTACACCAAACACATTGCCGCGGCACCCAGAATCGGTGGAATTCCCGCTAACAGGAAAGGCAAATGATAGGATCCTGCGAAAAAAATTGTGTCTTAATTGGTAAAAGCTATAGATTTAATTTTGCAAATTTTTAAAGACTTTTTTTATTGTGAAATCGAATTCTTCAATAAAAAAATATTTAAAGTTAATACTTGTGTGATCGTAAAGTATTCCAGCGATGGGAGGTCCCGCGGTTAAAGGTATCGAACACATTCCCAGCAAAAATCCAATCGCCTGAGCGGCATCTTTCTGACCGCAGATATCAAAAGCGATTGGACCCAGTAGAGAAATAAAACAGCCATCGAATAAGCCCATGCCTAGGGCAATAGCGAGTAATTGTGGATATGACGTAGTGGCAGTCAGCAACATAGTAAGAGCACCGATACTGACGAATGAAATCTGTAAATTTATTTTTATTATATTTCTGTAAACTACAGTAAGCTACTGAAAAGAAAGAGTTGAAAAAAATATTTGATTGTTTTTTTTTTAATGCCCCTGATAGAAGTAAGGTTTTAATTTTATACTGCAGGTAAGCAATGCAGAATATACATGATAAAAACTGTGAAGGGAAAAAAATGAGTTTTTCTTATTAATATATATTGTACATATAGCAGTAAAACAAATTTTTCACCTGTTGAAGAAGTATTCTATTCACTTTTGGAAGATCGGCGATATATCCAAAGACAAGGCGACCAATTCCAGATGTGATACCGATGCACATGACCGGCAACTTCTTATCGGAGCCTTTAAAATTCACTTCTACGAATTCCCCAATGTAAACGTAGGGAACAAAATACCTGAAAATATTAAATTTCAATAAAAACCTTGAAAAAGTTTTTTTAATTTTTACGAAGTTTATGTCGTGTGAGCTTACCCAAATAAAGCAATGGGAATTGCACCGGCCCAAACAAAATACTTCTTCTTTTTCCAAATTGACACATTCACAGCCTCTTTAAGCATGGTATGGAATTTCTTTTTACGCATCATTGTTTCCTCTTCTTCAGCTGAGTGTACTAGGCAATAAAAAAAAAAAATGAAAAAAATTGTTAAAAAAATAATAAAAATAATTTAATACCGGGATTATCACACCTCTGGATCATGAATTAGAATGAAACTTGAAGAAACGTTTTATTTTGTTATGATCAATGTTCAATAAATTTTACTTTCCTTACTTTTAAGGGAAGCCTGCAGAATTGAAGCCGAAATACTTCATTTCTAAGTATTAGAAAACATTTCTGCAAGTTTCACCCAAATCGGTGATCCCCCGTGTGAATCACCCGACAAATATTGAAAAGCTTACGAGGTATGGGTTTGAACAGAATCGCACAGAGCATGACGACGGCGGTAAGTACAGCCAGGCTCCTGAGAGTACCCTCGAATCCGAATTTGCGGAGCAAGATCTCTATGACGTAGGGTACAACTATCGTAAATACGGAGCTGCCCGTCGTTACGATTCCGTTTACCAGGCCCAGGTGCCGCTTAAAGTAGTGTCCTAATATCACTAAGCTTGGAGTGTAGGCCAGGCTCGCGCCCAACCCGTACATCACGCCATACGTTAAGCATAGGTATTCCACCTGAAATTCATGTTTCAAACTTAAAACACATTGAGCCTTTCTGAAACTGTGGTTATTAACTGTATGCAGTTAAATTAGTGGAATGCACTAAAAATTAGTGGAATCTCATCCGGTTATGTTATCTCCATCTTTAGTGGAGCATATTTTACTAAATTTTAGTGTATTTTACTAATCTTTAGTAGTTTTCCACTAATTCAACTTTAGAGGAAAGATAAACTAGATTCTAGACAATTTTACTAATTATGAGAGAATTTATCACCAAAAAATGATTAATTTTCTTTAGTACAATGATAAAGAGAACCAAATGTCAAAGAGGTTACATCTGCAATTATCGCGATTATTTCGTTTGTCGTCAGTCAGTGCGATATTTTTTATCTAGACACGAGAGATTCGCAAGTGTTTGCATGGATTGTCATAATGTGCTTCTTTTTAAATTTTTTTGTAAGCACTTGAACTTGAAGAAGTGTATGCAAATATTGATATCAGTTGTTTTTCCTTACCTTGTCTGCTAACAATGACGATAAATACATGCCCCCCGCGGCCAAGGCTCCACCGATGAATGTCGTCAATTGTATGCCGATTTTGTCGGTTAGGATGCCGGCGATTGGCGATAGTAAGAAGGTTGTACCGATCGTTAACGATCCCACCAAAGCTAAAAAGAAAATTTTTTAAATATATTATTTTTAAACATATTATTCTTAAAGTTAACATAAACAAATGTACCATTATCCTCTGAATTTGAATTAGTAAAATTTCTCTTTAATAAGTAACTATGGTCACTTATTCTACGTTAAATTAAGCCTTTCAGTTACTGATAATAAGTAACTTAATAATAAGTGAAAGACATTTAACAATTACTAAAGATATTTAAATACTAATAGAGGATAAAGTACATTATTATTTATTTCCTTCAACGAAAAATTATAAGCGAGATATCTCCATTAATGAAACCTTTATCGAAATCGCTTCATTCATTACCCTCATTAAGCCTTATTTTTCCAATACTGTGCAAACTTATCGATAACGTAAACGAATTAAAAATATATCCGGGCATTAAAAGTTCACCAGCGGCCGCAATAAAGCGTAAATTAGTTGTATTATACTATATCTGAAGTACCTGTTTCAGAAGTTATTTAAACATGATAAATGTCATCAACGATTCAACTTCCCGTTTTGCGCGATACGATATCGAGCAAACGATGCGACACGGTTTTGATGTACCTCAAGCACGTCGAATTGCTGCGCACAACATTATTAACGCACCTCGCGGTTACCGATCAGGCAGGTTCATCTGACCGCGATTATTGGATTCTCACATACGCTGCTTATTGGATTAATTTAAGTGAATGGCTTTATGTGTGATAATTATCAAATACTAAATTAGGAAATGCTTCGCATGCATTCGCGAATCAGTTATATTTAACTTTCGCTCCTTTCATTAATTGCTTCTGAAAATTAACCGCGCGGTTTATGCGTTTTATAATTTAGTTTATATACATGATATCATTCAAAAGTTTAAGTATGCAATAATTACCGGAATTTTAATATTGTATATAAATAAAATATAGGCAGTGTTTGTTTCGCTTTACGAAAATAAACTATTTATAAAACAACCAATAAACTATAGAACTACTGATATACTAATGAAATATATTTACTGTTGAATCAAGTATGAATTTATCAGAGATTTTTATCAGTTTTCAGTAGTTCTTACAGTAATTCTAGTTCAGTAGTTCATTTTCGTAAGAATTTAGACTTGGGAAACAGATAAAACCGGTTCAGTGACCCAGAGTTTTCTTGATCTTAGAGTAGATTAGTGTGACAATTAATTAAGTCAGTAACGCAATTAACCCATCAGACGTCATTCATGTTAACCTTTTGAACGTTCGTCAGTCGACTTTGTTGCTTGTAATGGTGTTTTCGCTTTTTATCACGTCTAGTTTGCATGAATTAATAACAGCTCCGATAATCTAGTGATTGATGAGCTCGACATATTAATTGCAAATCTTAATTTCAAAAGCGTTAGCTTTGACAGACGGGTTACTTTGCCTGATAATTCAGAATTGAAACTACTTGTATAAAAATAGTTGATTTATATATAAAATCAATTAATCTGGCTTATCATACGTAAATTACTTACAAAGTAAAAATTAGCAATCTAAAAAGTAGCAGGCTATCACAATTGATGAAATTTAAAAAGTGAATTGAATTGAAATTAATTCTCAAAACGCTTAGAGACCTTTGGAACCCTCATTGTCGAGCCCTTTCAATAAAAAACTTATCATAGATAGCGCAATGCTATCGCCCGTACAACATCAAAAGCGCCCGAAAATCAGATTAGCCGAGAGGGCAATAATCGCCCCCGCCTCGGTAAACAAAGTTTGAACCACGGTGCCATGAAAGGGTTGGCCACACAAAGGGCGATCCCGCGAAAACCTTTGACGCTAGCCGCAGCCTCTGTACCCGAATTACGCGAGCTCTATGCAAGCCTGTGACTCCTCAGTCCGACCCGCAACATTGTTTGAGAATCACAATTGACGGCTTGGAATAATACATTGAGATTCTATTTTATTGCACATAAAAAATGTTTAATGAATTAAAGCTGAATAAAAAAATCTTTATAAGTAAATAAAAGATAGTTAGCCATACTATTCAAAGATAAGATAAGCGTAGTAACGCGTACGACAACTTTTTAGCACACATTTTCTTTGCTTTTTTTGTCTTTACAATTAACATACTTTAATTTTGTTATTAAATTTAAAATTTTAAAGAAATGTACAGATAACTATAACATTGTTCATAAATTGTACTCATTACGCGCGATTTCACATAAACACTAGAAAAGCGTCAAAGGCGCCACGCTACGATATCGACCCGTCGAGCGCGTGAATCGTGTAATATACGCAGGAATGGGCGCCTGCGCTCAAGCGGCTAATGAACCGAAGTCTTCAATTGGTCATTAATCGTTCCTCCAGCGAGATAGGATAAAAAAAACGAGTCGACGTCGGCGCACGTTAAACAAACGCGTTTAATGCCGCTGATTGTTCCAAATTGAAGTTTATTGTTCCCGAGACCGCGGACGCTAATTGGCAAATCCAGTTACGAGAGGCATGCTCTACCCGCTGCACCCTATTGCACGCATTGATCGCCGATCCCACGTGGCGATCAATGCGCGCCGCGATTTCCCCGAGATTTTTTTTCATTCGCTCAGTCTCGTTGCGCTACTGCATTTTCCTGCTTAATCGTTCCGAATGGGAACCGAAATAGAATAACAGAGCTCGATATCGCATTCGATGTTTTTCTTGATAGACCGTTATTAAACGTTTGCGGGTCTTTTCAATTGTCCGGAGATGCGTGTTTATAGATCGATAGCCGAGATTAATCTTGATCGGCCTAGTAAAGAGACAGAACGCCTGCAGCAACGAAATGTCATTTAACTTCTTTTCAGCTTGCATACATTTCAACGACTCATACACACAAATTTCATGAAAAAAAATGAAACATTAAATTAATATTTAAATTAATTTAGATTAATATTTGATTGTAAAACTAAATTGCAGGTAATAGTACCCACCGGCTTTCGAAGAAACTTCGGTTTCGCCACTTTCCTTCAGTCTTTTCTGCAGCTCGGAGAAAATGAGCGAGTAAGTGTTGATGACGCTGAATAGCACACCATTGATCAAGAAACTACCGACCATAATGGACCAGGCTCTAAATATACAAAGAGTTTTAAATTAAAACAAATAAATATACATTTAACAAGCATTTATTAGACGTGATAAAATAAGCAGAGAAACAAATCTGTTTTTTTACTCTGAAAGTAGATTTGGGATTGTAAACAGAGAAATTCTGTTAATAGCTGGGAACTCAATAATATAGCCCTATCAGTCTCTACCCTTGTTCGACTAGTTGTTGCATGTCACACAGTTTTAAAAGATAACCCTCAGAATACTGAACATATTCCACGTTTTATAATGATATAAAAATAAATATAGCAAGAATTTTGATTAATGTAGTTAGATATCTAAAAACAGAATTGTATGCAAGTCGTAAAAGAATCATTCAATGAATTGAATTTACATTGTAGACTACAAAGACTTTGATTTATGCTGTCATTCATCGGTTTCTTTTATCTGGGTATTTCTAGGTATTGGGTGGTATCTTCTAAATTGCAAAATAAAAAAACATTCCTATCTTTCCAATGATACCGTTTCCTCTAAATCTTTTAAACTCCTATAAAAACAAAATATTAAAACTAAAAGATTCAAAATAATTAAAAAATCGCTCCCACGAAACGATAAAAATAAATAAAAAGAAGAAAAGGTGTGTTCACCTCCATCCACCATCGGGCGGTTCGCTCCTGGGGACCCCGTTCCCATTGGCGAGCGCGTCCTTGGCCGCCTCGGCGGCCTTGTTGTTACGCTCGAGGGTGAGGGCGGCGCCGTTCTCCTGGGGCGTCCGCGAGGCCAGCAGCACCGGCTTCGCCGTTTCCTCGTCCACGACGAGGGACAGCCGCTGCTCCCGAGACGAGCCGTTGCTCAGCCGCCCGGCGTCCTCGGGCTGCTCGCCCTCCACCAGCTCCGCCATCGTCATCCTGGACGGGGCTTCCGGAGTCCGCGATCACCCACTGACGATTGTCCCCGTGTCGAGCCTGCAATACGACGCTTATTGTAATTATCAACATGCTTCAATGGACTTGTTTATAAAATAAATACTTGGTTTTAAAAAATAAAATAAATAAATAAGATTAATTGTAATAATGTATTGTGCACCTAACGAGAGGAAGAATACCCCCCTCCCCCCAAGATCGCATAAATAAATTAGAGCATTTGGAATACGTATGTAATGTGAACAGCAAAATTTGGTCGTGCGTAAACAAATTAATTAACAATTTTAAGAATTTATTTATGAACGCTGCCTCGAGGTAGGAACAAAATTTATTGTGATAATAATCATTATTTTATTATTAAATTATTTTTCGTGCAAGATTACACTCAAGTGTCAGATAAATTCTACCTTTTACACTTGAATTGTTTAAATAAAATTTTATATTTAGATTGCGCTTGCACAATTGATTTAATTGTTTGTTTCAAATTTATTTTTCGTTTATTTAAATTGATCCTCCAATTACACTTAAAAAATGAAAATTAAGATCATTCTAATACCAAATAAAAAAACGTATGTATTGTCAGCAAAAAAACTATATTAAACGCTTTTTGATCGATTATTAGTATAAATAAAGTAAACGGTTTTGCGAGTCTTTTACTATATTGATTGATACTCGTTGGCTATCGCGATCCTTCTTAATGTCGATATGGAATCTCAATCGGTGAATTGATTTAAAGAATTAAAAGCATTATCCAAATTATAAGAATTACGTCTGCTTTATCTATCTAAAGCTTCTCAAGTGGTTCAACATTTCTTATAACCCAATTATTAATCCTTCTAAGTGACTGTCATATATGTTAGGTGTTTCTATTGTAAATTAAAAAAATTTAGTTAAGTAACATTTTTTTCGTTACTTATGCATATTTTATTGATCAAACAGAAGGTATGTTTGAATAAAGAGACACCTAACTTTTGTGCAACTGATTGTCGTGAGAATAATATTAGTGAATCATTTGACTAATAAAAAACCTTCCAGCTTAATCTTAATTTGTTTTTTATGCGTTTTGTTTATGCATACTTATGAAATATTACGATTTAATTATTGTGTAAATTAAATCAATATTTATACATTTATTCAAGAGTAAATTGTTGATTTCTTCCAATTGACAAGTTGAGAAAAGATAAATTTTTGTCGTGTCAGTGAAAAGTGTGCGAATAATCTAAACGATTTAAATGTATAGATAAATTAAGTAATACGTAATTAAAAGACTTTTTTTATTAAGGATAAGCTTCTTATCGGTTTTATTGCACCACATGTGCTATTTACTTTGCGCGTGAACTGATTTTAGATAATTTTGGATTAAGGAGCTCCAAATCGCAAATATGCAAACGTTTTATCGCCATTCTAATTGGGTGATAAATGGACCCGCGGAAATTTTAATTCCTTTCTGGAGCAGGACTGAGTATCTTTATCTAACATTTTTGAATTTAAACATAGAACGACCGGATTTGTCAAGCTAACTCTTTGACCCTATCCTAGTTAATGGTAACGTAAATATAATCTTCATTTAGCAACTTTTAATTCAACAATCTAAGAGAATTCGTGTCTCTAGGTTTAAAAACCTTATAGTACACTGATGAATAGCTTTTTAAATTAAAGATTAGTTTTTCATTATTCTTATATATTCATTAGAATAAATTTGCTCAAGTGGGGTTGTAATAATTGATCGTCAACGAATCTTCTGTTCTTCAATTCGTCGGTCAAACTTTAGCGTAGTTAAATCTCATTCAGAATAAGTATAGCGAATTTCTTTCAAGCAGTTGTAAACTGAACTCAATATTGCATCATCGTACGAAGCACCTGCTTTATTTGTCAATTGACGACCCGAAATAGTTTTTTTATGGCTAGTAAATGTCACGAGTATTCAATGTTGATTTTATGTAAGAACCATAATTAATTGGGCACTGTAAGTAGTTCACGTTAAGCTTGGAAAATTTTGAATACAAATAAAGCAGACGATATTACTTCGGATGTTTAGACGTTAAAATTTTCCGATCTGTATTAATCGATTCTATCCTCCTAATAATAAGAAAACCGCTTTTAATAACGTTAACATCAGCTTTCGGCTACTCCACCGCGATTAAATAATCTCGCACACATGTTGATATCATAATTAAGATGAACCTTCGATCGTATTCCTTTATCATCACTCGCGAAAGCAGGAAAAGTATAACACAATTTAAGTGACTTTTTATTTTTATCAATTATCACATTTTTAAAACAATGTCTAATCAATTTTTATTTAAATTAAGTATTTGTACTTGAATTAAGAAGCAACAATATTTCAATCATAAATATACTAAACTTGAAAACGTAATTTATCTCTTAAAAACTGATTTAAAACGCATGTTCTCAATAAACGTACCATAACATGTGCTTAAATGTAAAAGTTTATCAATATTAACAACAATTAACAAATCAAACAACTAACTTTTTGTTTATTAATTTACGAAAATTTCCAGTGCGCGTCTATCCAGATAAGTATGTACGAAAATCGGTATATTAAGAATGAAAATTAGACTAATGCGATGCGATATGTGAGCGCCTTATTCGCTCGCAGCAATGATGCGGGAAAGCCAACAACGGCGCATCTTATTGTATTTAAATTGCACGCGTGACTTTTTAGCTAAGTGTATCATAGGGGCGAAGGACCTATTATCTGACGCGCCGAGTGCCGCAGCTAACTATTTATAGACGAAAAATGCCTTTGCGTCAAATCCGACTATTTTTGCTTATCGCCCCGTTTTTTATCCAATGCATATACTTCTCTTCTTTTTAAAGTTATATGCTGGCCGTATTGCATGGCGCATTGTGTAATTTTAATGTCCTTTTATCAACAAGCGCTCGTTAATACTGCACTTTCAGCGATTCGTATTATTACGATTTGTTTTTCCTTTCCTCCTTTAAAATAAAATGCGTCATATACAATGCGCAGAAAAAGTGCGAAATTAAAAAAGAAGCAGTTCGAGTTTCTCGTTCGTTGATATATTTTGTGCTGCTTGTGCTGTTCGCACTACATGAGTACCTATAGATGATCGGCTTCAAGAATCTTCATCGTAAACAAGCTGAAATAAATATCGAACAGATAAGATGCAGTGATAAACGTCGGTGTTTAGAAAATTGGTAGAAAATAAAATTACATAACCACAACAAACGCAGCTACAGTACGGCAGAATAGGGCGACCGCGGCGGCCACGTGTACGCCGTGATAGTGCAGTCGGCGTCGCGTCACAACAAAACTCCGTGGTAGCTCCAAAAAACGGAAGACACACTCGAGGCACTTCTCCGAAAAGCCGCGGTCGATTTATATAATACGCCGTCAAAGCAGAGGGACAATCTAGCAGGTACTTACTTATACTTTAACCCTCGAGCACGTGCTCGGGTCGTTCACGCCTCTCCCCGTGCATGCGGGGCACTCGTTCAATCCTGTACTTCCAAATGAAAGTTAACGTGCGGCGAATAGGGTGCAAGGGTGTACCTCGTTTAGCTGCCTGTGTGCGCCGCCGGTGTCCGGTCCGCGGGCATTCGCGGACAGCGCGTTGAGCGATGAGCCGCGCGCACGATGGGGAGTCCCTGCGAATCACCTAACGCCGCCGCTCGCCCGCCGCTGACTGACTCGCGCGCGAGCTGGACGCTGCATACTTAGCCGATCGGCCACGCGCGGCGACAAAATTTCGTGCCCGAGGCGCGGCGAGAACATGCGGGCGCGCTCCGAGAAGCGCCGACCGGCGAGAAGGACGTAGATATAAAAATAGAGAGAAAGAGAGAGAGAGAGAGAAGAGCAGGCGGCGACTTTGGAGAGTGTAATTATATAGACCACGTGGGATTCACTCTCTTCCTTTTTGTTATTTTCTTTTGGAGCGCGACGCGGCGTGGAGGAAAGCGCGAGATGGCTGCGGAGAAATTTATTTTTGGCGAGGGAGGGCTGGAAGATTTTAATGGGATCAACTCTGACGAGATGATGAAATCGATGAGGTTTGTTGAGCGATTTTTTGCCCGCATTTGTACGTGACTTTTGGAGAACCGTTATGTATGTTAGAATCTTTTTTAAACCCGTTATTTCTGGAGCATGCTATTAATCTATTTTATTGAGCTCTTAGTGATTGATTATTCAATATCAAGTAATAATTAATTAATTAAAATAAAATAAGAATTTAATTAAATTATATTAATTACATGTATTATAGTATAATATACATAATGAATTGCAAAAAGTAATGAGAGTAGTAAAAGTGATGATCAACATTGTTTATATAGTCTAGAATCGGTCAAAGTACAGAGGAAACATGCGTAATTAATTCATTTATCTTGCAACGTGTCATCATAAATGTCAATGATATTCGAAGAACAACTATATATCTTATTTATGCGTTTACCGCGATTTTCAAAAATATTATTTCGCGCAGTATCTGATCATTACACCTCCGTTGAGATAATGTGTATATGTGTTCATAAATCAACTTTTGCTGAATCAGACAATCTGAATAAATATTGACGGCGCGAGAGATTATTTTATACATTTTCGCTTTTATTATTATTTGTGTTTTCATTTTCCAACTTGGAAAACTTTTAATTTTGCACATACTTTTTTAAAAAAAAATTGTTTAATTGTAATTTTTTAATTGAAGAATGGGTTTCTTATTAAACTGTTTATTTAAGGAAAAAATATCGACTTTGGTCCCGCTTCCTATCATAACGATTTAACACCGATATAATTGTTTATATTTTTATCGTCGATATCAAAAGACTGAAGAACAAAATTTATCTCAGCTATTTGCTGTGAATAACGTAATTAAGCTAAATGAGTAAAAGGAAATCAATTGTATTCTTCATTTAACTTAAAAGTTTCCTGCATAAGCGGGAAAAAATTTATCTTTTCAGAATAAGGAAATCAGAAAAAATATTTTTGAAAATTGTATTAGAGGATTGTAATTGTAGTTAGATATATACCTTTCAGAACCTAGTATCTATGGTATGGCGTTACATTTCTTAGTTCGATCTTAGGTTTAAGAAAAATGAACTAATAATAAGTTGTTATTCCGAGAAATCCTATAAATATTAATAATGACGAAATGCTGCTCTTCAAGCAATCACTCAAATAGATTCAATGAATCAATCAACTTTAATTTCACCATAAAAAAATTAATCTACAAAATTTCCGCTAAACTAAAACTACAAAAAAAATTAATCATAACAAACCAAGTGCTTGCACTGACAAAAACCATAAGAAATTACGTTTACGTGTACGTTTACAAGCACTTCTGGTTCGGCGTTTAAGGGGGACCGCTTTTTATTTTATAAGCGCGCAATTGACCGCGGAGCGAGAGACCACGTGCGAACAGCGCTGATACCGCGGAGTAGCATGGACCGGCGAAAAACACAGTGGGGAGCACCGCGCTGCTCGTTAACGTCCGGGGACTTATTAAATTGGCCGTACGATGGGCTTTTGCGCCTTTGTGCTCGCGGGCGGTGAAAAAAAAGCTCGCCCTTTCACTCGGCGTCGGGGTGAAAAAAGAAAGCGAAGTTCATTGAAGTACGCAAGTGGAGGCCGCGCCGGACAATGCGCCAATTGAAGTCGCGCGGATGCGCGTTTCGCCGAGCGAGAAACGATCGCGCCGCTTCGTCGATCTCGATCTAAAGCGCATGAGGCAACTTCCGAACTGCGCCGGCTTTAGATTTTCAATTTGAAGGGGGTATTAAAAGTTTTGCGGTGATTTTCAATTGCGTTGGCAATTTTTGAGAGGACACTTGATTCGACTCGAACATATTCTGCCTCAGCGCTGAGAGTTGAGGAAGTCACTCGAATGAAAAGAGTATTAAGTTTAATTTTTAATTTTGCGAAAAAGTCATTCGTTTGTACAATAATAATTTGAATATTAATTAAAAATTTAATTTAATTTTTTCATGCGAAATTTATAAATTAAATATTTTGGTTTATTATTTATTATTAAAAGATTTAAAAACGCGCGAATTTGTTGTATTACAATAAAAATTTTGTAAACTTTTATAAAATACGCAGTTTATTTATTTTGTACATCTAATGACGATGAATCACTAGAGAAGCACTTATGACGTCAGCTTCCGTGATTCCTGTTCAAATATTACAACCCTAGCTGAGTAATAAATCTAGTTTTGCTTTATAGAAAAGTAAATTGCAAAAGCAGAGCTTTTTTTAGCCTACATTATCTTAAAATTTGTATTATTGAAATGTATTATTAAATTTTTGTAAAGTACCAACCATCACCCTTGCGTATTGTAAATAATACATTTCTTTTATCAATTTCATTGTTCAGCTATGATTTAAATAAAGAGCAACTATACCTACTGTTACTTATTTATGCTATCTATATATTTTTAAAATCAAAATAAACAGTTTAAAACAAAACAAACAGTAATGATAATCGTGCAATCTATTATAATGTGCTCATGCGAAGAGAATAAAAACTACATGCACTGCTTGGAAAGTGTAAATTCATCAGGCACGCAAGTATGAATGACGCCGTACCATCAGCACATTGCTTTGGCCAGCTATACCATAAGCATACGTAAGGACTCACTGGCGCGAAACTTGAGATTTCGCGTGTCCAGAAAAATCGCAACTTGAGCTTCTTTCGTTTAAGTTACACATCACTGACAATCTGCGCAAAAGTCGAGCACTCTATGCAATGATCGTCATTACATCGAAATTTAATTTGTTTAATTTATGTCAGCAATGATTCAAAGTGAATGGAGCTGATTTTCAATAAATCTATCGAATTTTTACCAGATCAATTGAGTCTGTTTTTTATCTTACGATTCTCATATTTATAAAAATAAGTCAAATTGATAGTTCTTTTAATAACAATAATTTATTTTAAACTTTCGTACTCTTCAGACACAAAAGGAAAGTTTTTCTTATAAATTTTCGTATAAGTGAAATTAAGTAAAATTTTCAAGCTAATGTATACTGACGTCTGTAGGCAAATTGTAAATTAAGAGATAATATAAAATTTAACGATAAATTTTTTAAGTCATATAATACAATCTATGTTACATATCTTAAAGTTATTACTTTCTTTTTCAAGTCAATTTGCAGTGACTTGAGACAAGCCATTGGCATACTGGAATTCAGTACTGTTTTCATATTCACACATGTCCAAAGCTATTTCGCAGCTTTCGCGAACTACGCGTTTATCGTCCTCGACGTATTTTTTCAAAATGTCAAAACAATAGGGCGTGGCTATAGCTCCAAGAGCTTCGGCGCACTCGTGTCGGACCATTTCATTTTCATTAGGATCTTCTAAGGATTCCTTCAAATGAGGCACACTTACTTCTTCTTGTAATTGGCCTAATACAAAAGCAACTTCGTGTCGAAATAGAGCACTGCCTGCTTTCAGACCTGCAACAATAAACGGAATAATGTTTATTTGAAATATTTTATTATTGTTAATTAATCAAAAATGTTTTTCTTTCTTAGGTCATCTAGTTACCTTTTGCAAGAGCAAGGACACTTTCATCAGTTCTTATATTTCTCAGAGAAAACATTGCTCGATATCTGTTAAATAAAGAGGCTTTTTCATCCAAAAGTATTTCCGTTAATTGTTTGACATCTTTAGTTACAGCAGGTGGAGCTGGATCAACCGAAGCATAAGGATTCTCTGATAGATCTTCATTCTTTTCTTTTGCATTTTCTATCCACTTTAGCCTCTTCAAAGCCAGTTGACATGTTTCAGCTACTTCTATCGTTGGATCTTCACTATACTCTTCCAAAATAGACATTACACTAGTATCACCAATTGCCCCCAAAGCTTCTCCTGTCACATTAAAAATAAAAAGTTTCTTAAAATTTGCAATTTTTAGTTTCACAACAAAGAAAATATTCAATTAAATTAATTCTTACCAGCTTCATGGCGCACCATTGGCTCTTGAGTATTATTTTTCAAGACATCAATAAGTACTGGTATAGCAAGAGGATCTTGCATTTGTCCGAGACAATATGCAAGTTCATGTTTTAGTAATGCTGAAGGATCGTTAAAACCTTTTTGAATTTGTTCAATCGCTAAAGCTCCACCAATATTTTTCAATGTGAATAAAGCACGAAATCTTTCTTTCAATGGTCGATTTGGGTCATTTAAAACTTTGCCTACAGATATTATCTCTTTTTCTTTGATGGGTAACATTTTGATTTTTAATTCAATGAACTGTACTAAATTTAAAAATATATTCTCTGTTAAGCAACAATTGCATGAATTCTAATGTAAATGATTAATAGGTTTTTAATTTAGACTTAAATTTTGGAAAAAAATATGTACAAAAAAAGTACATCAACAAATTTAAACAAAAAATTTAAAGTGATTTATTTGGTGCATGAGACATCAAAGTGAAGTGTGAAAGCTCCTTTGCTATGTGCATTGAAAACGTGCATATATTTCTAAAGGTACTACATTGACATCTGAGAAAAATTTCGAATCAAACGAAAATAAAAAATCTAAATGAAAAATCTATAATCATTGTACATTTATTTTTTTTTATATTGATCAAGTGACATATTGATTAACTAACCTTATCGTAACACGTGATATCTTTTCATCGAATGTAGTGCCAAATAAGCCTATTTTGTCGGGAGCATTTAGAAAAATAAATTATTTTACTCGTCATTTATCGATTGGTATCACTTTTCTCCACTGCCTTATTTATGTTAATTAATGTCGCAAAAAAATAATGATTTAAAAAAAGTTGGAGCCGTCTAGCCGTGTGGTAGGCGTTCGGCACTATGTACAGAACTTCGTAATTCGGTGGTATTACAGACTGGAAGCTCCACCTATTGGATACTAGCCGACTGCGGCCGATGAATAAAACAAACCCCAGTTGAAGGTTAGGTTTAAAGGGCTTCAAGGTTGACACTATCACCTGGACACTGGCTCGGTGCGCGTCCAAACTATGCTGATTTCTTATCACTTTTTCGAGTTGATGACGCCAGTGTTGCTCACCATATAATGTCCAAAATGAGGGCCCAAGATAAGGACAATAAGACACTTCCGGATAAGTTAAGACAATTTTTTCGTATTAACAAAGGTATGCTTACTAAAATAAAGGGCAATAGCTTGCAATCTTCTTATTCAAAATTTAAAGATTTCAATTGTTACTCTGTTTCTTTAGGAAACTTCAAAAGTCGTGAAGATATTACACTGACTCATGGCATCGAGAAGGAAATTAGTTCAGATAGTCCTGTACACTGTCGTACGAAAGCAATAAAGGACTTAAGCGACGCTGTATTGAACAATCTATGGGAAGAAGTAAGAATAATTCTTTGAATTAAGATTAAAAAGAACAATTTGTTTTACTTAGATATTTAGAAGGCTTTGTTGATCAACAATTATAAGTCTAAAAAAATGATTTGTTTCAAATAATTACTCTTTAATTCAAATCATTGATATAGTATTTTTTTATTTTTAAGTGTGCGGCTGAAAAGCTATGGTTTTTGGTTCAAGATTTACTTGGTCAAGATGTTCCTAGAGAACACAGACACATTACTTTAAATTTTTTAAAATGTCTCATTCAAGGACAATATTCACGTCTTTCTTCTCTGATGAGAGTAAAATTTTTCAATGTCATTAAAGACCACGACATTCCTGATGATATTGGATTACGGTACTTTAATTTTTATTCTATTTTCGCAATTTATTGTTTTTGCAATTATACTGTTTTATTTTATTCTGATAGACTGGAACTTCTACAAAGTTTAACTGAAAATGGTAAGGACATTGTCCATTTAGAAGAAAAAATGGGTCCCTTTCTTCTTTCGTGGATGCCAGCAGTCACAGGTGCTGATGGGAAAAGAAGTGCAGAATTTCTGTCATTGCTTGTTAATGTTATAAAATTTAATTCAGCTTGTATCGAAGAAGAAGTTATTTCAGGCCTTGTTCAGTAAGAGATCAAACTATTTTCTTGACTTTTTATGTTATTTTTAAAGTATTTAATATTTCAATATTTTTTAGGTATATTTGTCATCTATGCTATTTTAGTAACAATACCGAAGTAGTTTCTGCAAGCTTGGAAGCCCTTGATGCTATTGTTTGTTACAGCAAACTGCAGCCAGATTCTTTGCAAACTTTTATTATAGCTTTATGTCGCAGTGTTAATGTTGAAGCTTACTGTCAGAATAGTTGGAAGGTAAATAAAAATAAGAATCTTTATCATTTGACTTTGCACATATTAAAATAAAAATAATTTCAGATTATGAGAAATTTGTTGGGAACTCATATGGGACACTCTGCTTTGTACAAAATGTGCTATTTACTTCAGGAAAGTAATTTTCAAAAAGATGTAAGATTGTTAAGAGGAGCAGTTTTTTATGTCAATATGGGTTTATGGGGTCCATATAGAATCCCAAAGCTCAAGTGCACACCTTCATCTGTTTTACCATCTTTCTATCAAGCTCTACTTTGTAATCATCCTATTGTTATGTATGAAGTTACATTATCTATTCAAAGTTTAGTCAACAAATTTGGCCAAGAGCTCGAACAGCCAACTTGGAGTATTATTTTAGATATAATTGAAGAAGTCATTGCTCATATAGGTAACTTAATTTTTTTCAAAAATTGCAAATTGACTTTTTATTGATTAATTTGCGGATTAAATTTTAGAAAGAAGTAATCAGCCAGCTTCAAAACAAGTTTCTATAATATTACACGACACAATTAGTAGCATACAAAATTTGCTCGATAATAATGGTTACAATGGTAACATTCAAAAGTTTTATGAACTTATTGAACGATGTTCAGACTCGCGGCCGGTGAGATTTCTTTTAATTATTAATAACTTTATCGCATCTAAATAAAAGAGTGTCTTGTGAAAAAAGGTGATGTTTCGGAACACTTTTGAAAAAAACTTTTGTTATAGTTACAATTGACAAGCACAGCTGAATAAAATATTTTTCCGTTTACGGTTTTTTGGAACTTTTTCTGGAACTGAAAAACAAAAATATTTTATTCAGTAACGCTGTTGTCTAAAACTAATAAGAAAAATTATAGAATGCGAGTCAACGCTTTCTTTAAGCTAATTTCAAGATACTGCTATTTTCAACGGGTTCTGAGCACCTTTTTAAGCAGAAATTTGAGTTCAAATTGCTTAATCCAAAAGTTATACAAACAATTAACACTTTTTGATTAATTTTACAGGAAACTTCGGTCATCAAACTTATAGATTACAGAGCTTCTGTAATAGGTCCAACTTGTTATCAATGGCAATCCAAATTAAGTTCTTTAATTGAACGATACTATAAAATTGAAACTAGGACTAACATTAGAGTTAAAGTTCTCGATGTTTTAACAAACGTTATTCAAGTAAACAGGTATATATCAGTTTTCACAAGTGATTTTTTTATTAAATTGAATAATTATTTTTAAAATTTAATATTCAACTTTCTGTTATTAGATCGAGATACGAAGACGAGCTTATCGAACGAATTGTAGTACCGCATTTGCAGCATGTTGAAACTGATTCTGATGTAACGATACGAAATTTCGCGGCTCATTTATTAGTCGACTTGTGTTTGGAATGTGAATCAAAAAGATGTATAGAATTATTAGATATTCTTGAAAGAGTAAGAAGTAGCAGCTATTTAAAGAAAATAAAAAAAAACTTGGTGACTAATTTTCCTTTTTTTAGATAATAAATAAGCCATTTTCTTATGACACACCGGTTCAAGTCGACGCAGATATTAAGGATGTAAAAACAGCAGTAGTTGGTGTTATAAAAATTCTTACTCAAAAAGTTTACCGACTACCATCAATGCACGCCATTCGAGCTTATCAAATACTCGTTAATCATTTAGAATTGCACTATCAAGACCCTAAGGAAATCTTCCGAGAAGTGTCAACTATTAGATTTTTGGTAAATTTGACAATTAATTTAATTAATAAGAAGGTGTAGAATTTGATTGATATTTTGAAAAATTGTTTATTATAAATAATTATGATCCTAATAATGATAGAAATTTTTACAACTGAATATTATAAGATTGCTCGTTAACTAAATACATCATTGCTCAGTTTTAAGTAATTTCTGTCTTCAAATAATTTCTAATGCAAGTCCGAAATATCGATATTTTTAATTTTTCACAATAAAACGATTCTCAACTTTCAGTCAAATTACATGACCTAAAGCTGAAATATCCCGTTGTACCGCAACAATAAAATGTAACATTTACTGATATTACTATCTAATAATTCAAATTTAGATTTTCGAGTGCTTTTTAAAAGCCAGAGCCAACGGACTGGGCCACCTTGGATTTCCAGATCCATCTACGCAGGTTGTAAATCGCTACAGTCCCTACCTTGTACTGGAGAACACCGGATTAATTACGGGCGGCAGTGGAGCAAGTCCGCCTCCGGCCAGCCCAGTCCCGATGCAAAACACCTGCCAGATCACCAATATCTCTCTGGCTAACGCGTGCAAAGCCGTCACGACGGCAATTAAGCAGGAAAAAGGTAGACAGAAGAAAACAATATTTTTGTATTCTGTACGAAGAGCGTGTTAATTAAATATTTATTATTTGGCAGATTGGCAAGTTTTGCAATTGATATTGAAAGAGCTGCCGCAGTTGTTGCAAAATAGGGCGTTGATTTTGTCCCGGCATAGTAATGACATCGGCTCACTTGCAAGTGCCCTTTGTTCGATGGTTATTATCAGTTTTAAATAATTTCAAGTGCGTCATTTCGATTAAGAATAACAATTTAATTTATAAAAAAATTTTCATTTGCAGATCGAAGATAAAACATTTAGACCGGCTGACTCCTTGCAAAATGTTTTGCACAATGTTCCTCCTAAATTTACAGTCTCAGAGTTTAGGGTACATTTCTTTCCGGTGTTATCATCTCTAACGTCGTACCATGCCCATTTCGATTTGAACACGCAGCAGCGTCTCATAAAATGTTTTGAGGTAATATTTCTTAAATATTTTTTGTTGTTTTTTTTAGTCATAACAATAACATTTTCAAAATACAGGAAGGTTTACGGACAACCTGTGCGAACCAATGCGTCACGAGTTTAATGACTTGCGCTTTGGAAATGAGAGACACCATGAGTAAACTTGTATCTAACGTTCTTTTAAGTTTATCCAAAATTTCGGACACAGTACACATTGCTATTCCAATATTGGAATTTCTCTCAAGTAGGTGGTAAAGCGTAAAAATTCAGTGGAGACATGAAAGTAAGAGATTAAGAGTTTTCCTTTTTTTAGCACTTACAAGACTACCTAAAGTTTTCTCGAACTTTACTGATGATCAGTACATGTCCATATTCGCCATAATGTTGCCTTACACAAAGCCAACAAAATATAATCATTACACGGTATCCTTGGCTCATCACGTTATAGCTGTATGGTTTTTGAAGTGTCGCCTTCCGCTTAGACGAAATTTTGCAAAATACATTACGAAGGTAAAAAATCATTTATTTCACAAATGTTATTAAACATTACGAGTCATTATTTAATAATAGTATCAATGATATTCATTTTTTCAGGGTTTAAAAACAAATGCTAAAATGCTTTTGGAAGAAGGTAATATATCTAAGCCTGATATCAGTCTCAGCAATGAGGATTCTTCCAACAGAAAACGGAGCTCCAGTTTAACAGAACAAGTATGTTAAATGATTTACAGTTCTACAAAATAGATCAATAATAATTAATCATATTTTAATAATTCGTAGGGGAGTAGAGCACGAAGGTTCGTCAGAGAAAACAGAGCATTAGACTTAAAGCCTCCAGTGGACAAGGCTTTAATGAACTTCCACGTCGAACTCACAGAAACTTGTATAGATCTAATGGCTCGTTATTCGTACGCTATGTACTCGGCCCGTCCAAAAAGGTTTTTATTTTCTCTATCATTTAAGTAAGCAATACAATTTAACAATCCCCTTTTTAAATTAAAAAAAAAACGTTTCTAGACTCCTGGCTGCCGATTTTCTGCTAAAGGAGGGTAACTCAGTGACATGGATTCTGGGCAACAAACTAATCACGGTGACGACGAGCGGTTGCAGCAACAAGGCGATGCGCGGCCCGCTCTGCGACAACTGCTGGGCGGCCTGCAAGGCGATGCCGGAACAAACGCGCTCGAGCCATTCGAGTTTACTACGCGCCTCGAGTGCAGACGGCGGTAACCGCGAGGAGAAGCTGTCGCGGCAGTCGTCGGGCGGCCATGCGAGCTCGAGCGCCAACACCGCGGCGAACTCCCCCACGGAGGAGGCGAAGCGCTCACTCGACGAGTCGGATGCCGGCACGAAGGGTCGCGAGCCCGCGAGCGCTGACACCTCGATGGAACGCAGCGAACAGCAGCAGAATGAGACCTACAAGCTCGAGCTGATGATGAACACGGACAAGCAGGAGGAGCACCAGCCGTGCGCCTGCTGGTGCCAGGGCTGGGCCGAGATCTCCGTCAGGCGACCCACCGGCGACATGTCCTGGATCATGAGGATACAGAATTCCATGCACATGGATACCCCTTATGATTTGCCGCTTGACAACATTACCGCGCTGTACATGCCCACTACCGAGATGATGCCGCAGAAGAGCCAGGATCTCGCCTCCGAGTTTTCTGAGGATGAAATACCAGTTTGCACTGTATGAATTTCGTATAATTCTGATTTTATATTGAGACTAGTTGAATGGAGTTTCGTTACAAAATAATATTACGTTATTCTAAATTAAAATGTCTGATATGAAATAGAAGAAACTAACCGCCGAAACGATATCGACATTATAAGTCATTAATTCACATTTCAAATATTTTTCAATTTTTTTTCATTAATATTTTATTTATGTCAAAGACATTAACTGTGAATGAAAACAACGGAATTATTGATTGTAGGACACGACGGAGAAAAATCTTGAACTAAATCAAAGTGAAGCGAGCAGTTTTGCCAGGAGTGGGACATTATCCTCTTCCGGTCCGATCGATATACCCGGCTCACCCGCGCGTCCCAGTCCGTCCAGGCCGAGTCTTCGTGACAGTCTTGAAAGTTTGGAAGAAGGCGATGATGGTACGTAGGTAAAATTAATGTATATGTTTTTGCACGTTGAGTGACATACTGTTCATTCGCAGATTCGAAAAAATCGCGGAACCCCGTGCGCAGATCAAATTCTAGTCCTGAAATGAGCTCGAATTGGAAAAATCCTTTTCTGAACAAAGATAAACTTACTATACCGCCGACTGAGCATGACGATCCCAGCAGTGAACTTGACGCTAAATCAGATGCTGAGCTTAAAAAGCATATAAAAAACACTTATTCCAAGGACATGAGGTACGTAAAAGTCTATTTTATATAGAATGTCAAGATATAAAACGTTTTAATATTCTAATAATTTTTCTATCGCAGAGTCAGCTGCGAGGCTATACCGGAGGAAATTTCAGGAATGGGTACGACACCACCTTCAACTGAAAATGCAGGAGATCATCCTTCAGGGCTTTTATCGCAGCGATCTTATCCTGGTGCGGGTCAAGTAACGCAAACGCCAACAACGACCGTCACCAGCAACACAGTTCCACCGTCACCGACAGCTTCACAGGTATACTATAAATATAAATTAATTTGGTTTGTTGATTTCAAATTTTTTCAATCGCTTCTTAGCCTCCATCGAATTTGCTTACATCACAGTCACAGCTTAGTTCAAAACCACCACAGTCACCGACGCAGCTCTACTCACGACTCACGAGCTTAGATTCGAGCCACAAACCTTGGATGATCGACTCTAAACCGCCGATCGGTCGAAATCTTCTAATTGACAAGGTACAGACTCGATTTTTTTTCTTGTGGAAATCTGTTAAATGTATCGTAATCTAATACAATTATATTTACGAGCAGCTTAGAGAAGAAAAAGCAGATCCTTCAGCTTTGCCCCCTCTCGCCTTTCGGGATCGTGGCTACACGATATCTGTGATGAGTCCCGCAAAAGTCAGGCGGAATAATTCTCCTCGTACAAAGGATCAGCCGAGCCAAGTAAATTTGCCCAATAATCGTAGCGGTATCAATCCAAGGTAAAATAATTATATTTAATTCAATTTTAAATACTATTTCTAAACGTTAATGGAAAAAAATTGTCTTTTAGCTTTATATTTTTACAATTGTACCATTCGGCACACTTTGGTCCTTCTGCAGAGAAGCCCCTTTTAGTTCCGCAGACAAACGCTCTTCTGCAGACTTCCATCACGAATTTGGATAGGATACAACCATACGAAACCCACAAAATTGGAATACTGTACGTGGGTCCCGGTCAGGCCTTGAACGAGACGGAAATCTTAGCGAATCAACATGGCTCGTTACGGTATGCGCAGTTTTTGCAAAGCTTGGGCACGCTCATAAGACTTAAAGATGCGGACGAAAGCATCTTCCTCGGAGGACTTGATCGCAACGGGGAAAACGGTAATTTCGCGTACATTTGGCAGGACGACGTCACGCAAGTAGTCTTTCACGTGGCAACGCTGATGCCGACCAAGGCTAGTGATCCTAAATGTACCTCGAAGAAGCAACATATAGGAAACAACTATGTTTCTATTGTATATAACGAGAGTGGTGAACCGTATAATATTCAAACTGTCAAAGTGCGTATTTACTTACAATATTTGAACTTTGAAAATCATGAATGATTTTATATTGAAAACTTTTTTTATTGTTCTTTAGGGACAGTTTAACTATGCCTGCGTAGTTATCCAACCTCTGGATCATGGAACTAATCAATTGACTGTACAAGCGAGGGAAGAACTTAGTGAACATATTGGACACAGCGAGCCAAAGATCATATCCGACCAAAATTTGGCAATTTTGTCACGTCAATTAGCACTTCACGCAAACGTAAGAATAGATTTTTCTTTTATACGTGATCATAATTAAAGAAAAGTAATAATTTTTTATTGTAGTTGGCTTCTATGGTTTGTTCGTCATTAAAACAAAAGGATCGCAACCCCTATGCATCAAATTGGTTGGAGAGACTACGTCACATTAAACGTTTAAGAAAAAGAATTCTTGAAGAATTATTACGAAAAAATCCTAACGACGATGGAATAAAAAGTTCCTTAGAGGAAGAGGAAAAATTAAAAATTGTGGAAGATCTTGTACAAGATTTTACCGATTTCACAACTTAGACGAGGTGTTTTTTTTTATAAAAATAATATTTTTATGTATGAAAAAAACGATAAATAATGTACTGAAATAGATTTATTTATTATTAAAATATTTATTTATTATTGGCCTGCAATTAACCCAAATATATTTATATTCGTATTTATTTTAATTGTATTCTTCATGAAAACTGAGAAACATTTTAGATCTACTAATACTTATTTGCAGAAAGTAATGTCAAAAAAATTTATTTAGTTATTTAATTTAAGAAATTTAAAAACAACAGCAGTATGTATAAATGTATTAGTTTTATTATTTTTTTATAATAAAAAATAATAAAACTAATATATTAATCATTTTTATTTCATGCATAATATATGACCTTTCTGTGGACCGTAGATGTCGCCTGCTGTTCTTGTAGAGCCGAACATAGTGACGCTTTTCCAAGCCGGTGCGTGGGTGCTCAGTACAGTGTTTTTGTCAATGGAAGTAGTACTATATAACCTTTAAACTACCTCAATAAATACCACTTAACAAAGTGCGTGTATATAGATGCAAATATATACATATATATAAATTAATATTGTTGAAAATTTTAGAAAAATGTTAAAGTTACTGTTAGTTATTTGTTTATTAATAAGTGCCATTCATTGCGGACCAGAAGAGCAAGAGGGAGTCAAATATGCTGATAAATGCGAAGGTTATTTTTATTAATTCTAGGAAAGTTTATTTTATGAAATTGATATTGATAAGTTATCATTCTACATGTTATAGTGTGCAAAGTAGTAGCCACGGAACTTGAAGCAAGACTTGATGAGACTGGGAAAACTAGTGACGTCCTAGAAATAGGATATTCAGTTGACGATGTAGTTCCAAAGAAAAAAAAAGAATATAAGAAATCGTAATTATTTGCTTTTTTAAAAGTTATCAGTATTGAATGAAATTTTTTCATTGATTTTATTGTTTTCAGAGAATTAAGGTTAATAGAATCTCTAGAAAATGTATGTGCCAGAATTTTAGAATACAATATTCATAAAGAGAGATCTGACAGTACAAGGTTTGCTAAAGGCATGAGTCAAACTTTCAAAACATTACATGGACTTGTGTAAGTCTCTATTATTAATATTTATTTAAAATATTATTCCTTTATTATATTTAATTTCAAAACATTTATTTGCAGAGACAAAGGTGTAAAAGTTGAATTGGGAATTCCTTATGAATTGTGGGATAAACCTTCCGTTGAAATAACAACTTTGAAAACACAATGTGAAGATTTAATTGAGAATTTTGAGACAGATATTGAAGACTGGTATTATAATCATCAAGGAAATGTAGCACTAACCAAGTAAATTTGCTTAATTATAGTTACTTTTATTTTTTTTTCAAACTTTATCTACTTTATTCATATCCTTTTAGATATTTATGTTCAGAGAGAGCTTTAAAAGGTAGTGATAATTCCTGTTTAAAGGATAAAGGAGACACTGGAAAAATTTCTACCAAAGAAAACAATAAGAAATCTCAAGATGAATTGTGACGTACGCCAAATTTAGAAAAATAAATTAATTTTTTATCTAATTTTTGCAAACAGATTCCACTAGAATAGGTTGTATGTATAAGTAATATACTCATGAAAAATATGTGATAATTTTTTATGATACGCTGTTTCCAATTTTATATACATTTCTCTCTGAAAATTTATCTGCGGTTTTTAATTTAATATCATTAATTCATTACTGGAAATCTGCAAAATTTTTATTTTACATTTTATTTTATAACATTTTGTAATAAAAACTCAATTTTATCTTAAATAATAAGACATTTTTCTGTTCAACATTATCCTTACTATTTCAATGTCTGCACATTCTCCTTCTTTTTCTCTCCCTTTTTCCAAACTGGCTTGCCTCTTAGCTCTCTCAACCTCCTATATTCTTCTTTGAAATCTTGATGTTCGTCTCTGAACAAACCATACCATCGCAAGTGCTTCATTAGAACATGCGATTCCCTCAGTCTTGGATAATATTCCACAATCTCTGATCTCTTGTTGACAGGTTTTTCGCTGAACAATTTTACAACTTTCATTGATTTGTCGGTTGTAGGTCTAACTACTTCTCCAAATATTCTTTTGCTTAAACGATTCATTCGATTAGCATAGTTACTAGCTACATTTACTAATTCAACGTATTTACTCATTTTCTTCCGTATTATTAAGCAATATTTGGGAGAGGTTAGAATTCCTTTAGTGCGATATTCTCCAATATTAATTAACTTTAATTGCTTGGGATCTGCTCGTAAAATCTCATCTAAAATAAGTTAAGCAAAATTTTAGTATGTCACTAAACATAAATTTAAAAACAAAATAAATAAAAATACCTTCATTGCATAAACGCACGAGCCTGCTGATATTATCGTGCCGCCATCGCAGAATAGCAGAAGCAGAACTTCAGAAACTGAACATCTCCACTGCGGATATCTATAAGATATTTTAGAGTTATCTTTAGATAATCATGTTATGGTATCATTTTTAAATAGTAAATTTTAAAAGATAAAAAAAATAAATTATATTTAGGTGAATAACAAAATATAAATTTTGTATCATAATAATTATAAAAAAATGTTTATAATTTTAAATTTTTAACAGTTTTCATTAGTTATTGCAGGTTAATATTTTTTTTTTAATTGCAGTATTTTTCTTATACGTAAAATAAACAATGATTCAATAATTACTAAATTAAAATATATATTTATTAAAACAAACGATTAAATTTAATACTTTATTTTAAAGGGTTCAAAGTAAATCGAGAGCAATGTAAATTTTAATTTATTTGTATTTAATTTTAACCGCATTATTTTACTCCATAATTAAATAATTTTTTTACATTCCTTTTATACAGTAATTCGATCATAAAATATTTATAGGAAACTTAAATTTTTCAGTAGATATAATTGATGTAGACGTGCATTTCTAGAAACGACGTTACATTCTAATTCCTTACATTAATATAATACAATATGGAAAGAAAATATTTCTTATTAAAAATCTACTTAAATTCTATCCTAATTTATGTACAAAAAATTAAAAACATTCAGAATTGCTTCGAAATTTACACAGTATGATCGTCACCGCTTATTATACAAATTATAGTTCATCAGTATACCAGTATACTGCATCATAGGTAAATTGCAAATTGAATACGTGGCTAATTGATTAAGTAATTCAACTGTAAATCAGTCGATTCACATACGATCGTTGAAAGATTTTGGCACGATGCTAATAAAATTTTTAAAAAAACTTTACGAATATGATAACTGCGTCTATCGTCATATTTTATAACAAAATTTGGCTGCGTTCAACAGTCGATTTCTCCTCGTAATACTGTATCAGTTTTTCTAACTTCAATACTGCTGCAGCACTGACACTCGTTTAAATCTCTCTTAAATATGTTTTTTTTACAACTTAAACCTGCGCTTATAATATAGGTATTATGCGTGACATTGGCTGTGCTCGCGGAACATGAAAATGCATTACTATTTGTAATTCAAGTAAATTATACTCTCTCAATTTCAAGTGGTTACAAACAATATGTTGACATATTTGATTCTATTAATTAAGGCACGAACTCCCCAAAGTTTTGATTATGCAATTGTGAAAGCTAATATTGGCTTTTAAAAGAAAATAAATGACTTCGACTGTGTAAAACAAGAGAGGAGATAATCGCAAATTGTTTACTACGGGTGCTCACAAAGTGACCACCCGCATGAATACCTGAGATAAAATTTCTTCTTTTCCTTTTTCAAACCATACATTAAATGTATTATTTTTGAAAAATTTGAAAATAGTATGAGATACCCCGACGGAAAAGTCGTACCTGCAAAGGATGTTTGACAAACAATACGAATATTTACGCACTCGCATCGGTAAATGATAAATCCCTGTATCCTGACTCAGTCAACGAGAGACGCAATTGAATCATCGCAGTGCATAAAAGCTGCCCATTGAGACTGAGAGAGCGTTGAGATAAAAAGAAAAAAAAACGCGACGGAAGCGAGTGCGATTTCTTTGGTCGCGGCCGAATCACCGCTCCACTCGTCGCGCTCGTTGCACGGGGCAAACAAATTCACTAATCAGTGGCTACGATAAGTACACTTGTACATGCTCTCATCGACGTCGGCATTTCTCATCGTCTGTACGCATCGGCAGTTGGTGCAGGGTAAAAGCAGCTAACACTCGATTGTACTCATTTAGGCCGGCGAGGCGACGTCCTTCTCGGACTTCTCTGGCTTCTTTAGGCCCACTTGCTCGGCCTCCTCAAGGGTATCCGGCAGCTTCGTGCCCAGCGTCTCCGGAAAGGTCAATGACAGCAGTCCGGCCGTCAGACTCATGCTTCCGAACAGCATAAGCGGCAAACCCTCGTAGATGTATTTTGCCTGAAGAGAGCGGAAAATGTTTCTTTTAGATATAATTTGCAAGATCGATCGAAAGCGCAAAGATGAGGATGTTTTTGTGCCATGGAAAACATATTAATATCGCATTACAGTAAAGCAGTGTATAATGTCGGTGAAGATTAGATAAATAAGTGGGACGGAATGTGATCGTTTTTTTCTTTTAATGAATTGCGTTTCGTGATTTGGTTGGTAATACGTTTTAGAATTTAATGTAAATTAATGACCAATTTAATATTTTTAAAAAATATACATTTCTTTTAAATTGTGATTAATAATATCTTACTAGCAAAGGTGTCTGCGGCGCCAAAATAGAACCGATACGGCCTGTCATACTACAGATCCCGAGAAGAGAATGCCTGAGTGTCGTTGGGAAAAGTTCCGTCGTATACACGTACGATGTAGAAAATGCCATGGTAATGCAGCCCTTGCCGCATACGTAGAGTACAAGGGCAATTACGGACCATGCACCTGAAAAAAAATGCGTTGATAAAAACTCGTTCGATTATTTGTAAATAAAATCAAATAAAATGAAAATGCACGCTCGCATAAATGTGAAAAAATGTAGAAGAACCACTTGATTTCTTCATATACCAAAGCAAAATTATTTGCAAAACTCATTTAAAAGTTAAAAATTAAAATAAAATTAATAACTCACCGTGGTCTGCCTTTGGTATGAACTGTATGCCCCAGCAAAAGAGGCCGCTGAGAATGAAGGAGCCACAGAGAGTGGCCTTGCGACCTACCCGATTAAGTAGCGGAAAAACGAGTATATTGCCAGGAATCTCGATGGCAGTTACGAGGATAAAGTTGACGTATTTATTGCCGGCGAATTCGGTGGAGTTCAGCGACAATCCGTAGTACACAAAAGTGTTGGTCAACCAACAAAACGAGCAGATCAATAACCGCACCAGGATCTTCGGACTTTTACGAATTTGTGTGATCCGCGGCTCGTCCTTCGCCTTTTTCTCACCGTTTTCCCCTTTTTCCTTCTTCGTGTCATCCTTCTACAAACCGAATTTATTCAACCTTATTTATTAGCAGATTTATTTATTTATTTTAAAATTTTACGGGCATGAGCCCTTTTACAAAATAATTTTGACGGATCTTTTATGCTTTCACTATTTTCATTAATCAAATATTTTAATGTAAAACTAGTTTTGCTAGAATATTGTAAAGTGTATGTGTACTTTATAAGTAAGTAGATGTATCTTGGATACGAGTACTTTTTCTTTGAAACAAGAAAACTTATAAAAGAGAAATTTGTGAGCGCGTGAGATTGGAAACTTCGTTTACAGTAAGTAGTGAATACTAATTGGAAATTTAAATTTTTTAAGCTTTGACCGTACGCTTTCACTGAATAAGGTTCATTAACGCTTACGAGGAGTGCCCATTCGATAGACAACCATGCGAGAATTCGAAAACAGGTGTGCTTGATTTTTGACCCTGACCACTAGTATCGAGTTCATCGATTACGTTTTTATGTGTCGTAAGATTCAGAAAACGTTAACAATCAAGGTCAGGGACTCGGTACTTATATTTTTGTGAGCTATTGTTTGTGCATACGCTGAGAAAAGTGTGAAAAATCTATTTTCTAATAATAGTATTCATATGTAATAAAATTAAAGTATACACACGCACCACGACCTTTTCATCGTTAATACTTTTGAGTTCCAAGAAAGCCTCCTCCGTGATGTCTATTTTGTTCACTCGAGCCATTTTTCGGTAAACTTTTTCTGCCATGTCACGTTTGTCGTTGGCCAAGAGCCACCTGTTAAACAGTATTGGCTTCTTAGTAAAAATAGCAAAAATACAGTTGAGAATATCTTTACCGAGATAATTAAAAAATTCACCTGACTGATTCGGGTAGGATAAACATGAGCAAGATGACAAGTAAACCGGGTCCGTAAATGACCCTCATCAGGATCCTCCAATTTTTCACCCACATCGCTGCCAATCCCAGCCACATTTCACCGATTGCATAGATGCACGATATCACCGTACTTCCCAAGATTCTCTTTTCTACGCCGGTCATCTCCATAGCTGTTAAGCAAACATGCAGTATACTTATAATTACGCTTGTTTTAATGAAGCCGTACGTAATACATCGTGAATACGAAACAGCTAATTAAGAAAATTGCAGAAAATTATTCAAAGGAAATTACACGTTTAATCGAAATCCGTATAATATAAATGAAAGTTTAACTTTTTATGCATATGGATTTGAATGTTGTTACACAATCAAGATATGTATTCTTCAAATTTAAAATTTAATTTATCAAAATATCTGCTTACGAATTAATAATTAATAAACTGAAATATGGCAAATTCTTCACTATTTTCTAAAATCTTTTTTGCAACTTTTTTTCATTTAACAGCAAAACAGCATATTTTCTTTAAAACACAGCGTTTATGACAACTGCAGTAGTTATAAAAATAATTTTTTTCCAAACATTAAAAAAAAATAAGTTCGCAATTAAGCTTACCGTAGATAAAACCGGCGCTGTAAATACCAGCGGCGAAGCAGGCATCGATGAACTCGAAGACGACGAACATCCAGTAATTGACCGAGAACGAGTGTACCAGGCCGCTGAGACCCGCGAGGAAAGTGATCGAGGTCAGGACCGTCCGCCTACCGTATCTAGAAGAAAATACAAAAAGTACACATATCATTCCAATCCTCTGCATAAAAATCACACGTGCGAGTATGTCCTTGTGTTCTGAAATTTTTCAATTACTTGTCGGACAGGGTCGAGGCGAAGGTCAGTCCCACCAGCTGGCCCACGTTGTTTATCGTCCCGATGAGGGTCAGCTTCCAGCGGTTGGCGTCGCATGTTATTCCCCACTGTTAAAGGAAAAAAAAACAAATGTGTCATATATTTATTTATCTTCTTTTATGTAAACACTTAATTTTAGGCTTTTCTTTATAAGAAAAAAAAATCAGTTAACATTGCAGTTTTTACGGACACAAATCTTCACAGAAAAATTTGCAAAAAATCTGCTGAAAATTTCGATTGAAATTCTACAGATTTTCTTCTTAAAGGATTAATATTTGCATTAGAGTTCTAGAATAAGCCGAGCGATTATGCGACTTGAGAAAAACAGATTTTTTCGAGATCGAGAATGCGGATGGTATCTAATCGAGTGATCGATAAGAGATCTGGTATTGACCTGTATTCGCGAATAGTTTAACTAACGATAAGCTACGCCTACTTATTTCACAAATCGAAGGATATAAAAATTCAATAATGCGAGCTATGATAATATCGTACGTGGCGTGCAATAAATTGTATGATTTTTCATTCGAAACTTTTTCTTTCAAGAAATCTGGAGCACGAAAGTTGTTCATTACCTCGTTGTGTATGGTGACCTCTTCGGGGTCGTAGATCCAAGCATCGCAGGCTATAGTTTTGTTCTTATTGAAGAAGGCAGGGCTCGAACAATCGTCAGTGGTTTGAGGCTCGTTCGGTACATATCTCATGCAATTTTTCTCCGAAAGAGAATTGTTCAACCAGGGTAGACCCGCGAGCACCGTGGCGTTCGGGTTCTCGCACTCCGGCACCAAACATCTACAAAATAAATCCAATTTTGATTATATTTGTTTAAAAAAATCCAAGCACAGCTTTTAGTACAAGTAGTTGTAACATAAATATTTTTTATTATTCATTGATGCAAGTAAACGTTTGGGATGTCATTTAATTTCACGAAGTAACGAGTCGAGTCCGAAGGCAGTTTTACGCGGTCTATAAATTATTTCAATTATGGAAACATCAATTAATGTCAATTAATTTGCGCGCGAAGTTGGTAAATAAAATATGTCCGCGTGTAAACAAGAAATAATAAAAATTTATGAAAAAACGTCATAAATAAATTAATTGCGCAACCACATCTCGATAAGTATCGCTTTTAGCGGTAGAAATTAAACGTTCGCGCGGACGTGCTCCGTTCGATCCTCGTATTCCTCGGTACATTGCACGTACATTTTCTTGAACAATCGCATACGAACAAATAGTCAGTCGCAGCCTTACGTAAACTCTTAGTTGACATTGTACAAGATTAGTGGACGTTAAAAAATTTCCTGGTTGCTTATTTATCGTACGAAAAGTCAATTTTTTTTTAAATATCTTCATTGCTTAGATATATATAACTTCGGGTCAATTAGAACTGAAATTTTTTAAATACGTAGGATATTAACGAAAATTACTTCAATCTTAATTGGTGATATTCTATTTTATTCACTTAAAAATGCATTTTTTTACCTGTACTTCACTTCGCCAGCAGTGAAGACGTAATCGAGGGTGAAGCCAGCGGAGAGGATTAGCGGCAACGTGATGAGCCCATAGATGGCCAGCTGATACCTGCCGAAAGTTTCGATGTCCTGCATCTTTGCGGCGGGTTCGAACGATCCTGAAATCTTGAGCCTTGTAGCACCAGCTGTCTACGATGCTTTGAAGCTTAACTTGTTGCGCATGCGGAGCCCTGTAAATAAACAAGAGCTACGTTTTTATCAGAGCTTACAAAGAACCTGACTAACACTGAATGTTGAAGTTTGAATGAAAATGGTAAATTTTACGGTGGTTTTATAAAATATAGCGTAAAAAATTTACTACAGATTCTTTAAAGATGGAGACAAACTTAAAATATAAAAATTTACAGTAATTAATCACAAATTTTAGTATAAAAATATAATTTTTTCATGCTTTTCAATGATGCCCGTATCACAAATAATTTATAATCCTGCATAAAATAAATTTGTCTATTAATAATACATCATTCTTAATAGTTTTTACAGTACACACTAAATATTCTTTCAAACATTCTGATTTAAAAAAATGTTAATACAGTAGACACTGATTAAAAAATATAAATACATGAAAATTTTACAGTGGCCGTGCTTTTAATTCTGATTGTAATCTGTTCCGCCCTACTGAAAAAACGCAGACACCCCGCTTCAATCCTAACGCACATAGACACTCCTTGCCCTACGAGACAAGCCCTTCGACACATCAATCACTTAAATCAAAACAAAACCGAGGGTCCGCATTCCACGCCGTAAGAACGCAGTCAATCCTCTCGAAGTTTACAGATAAGTATAAGAAGCACATTTCGAAATTCACAAGCGCGAGGTCAATCACCTCAGCGTAGCGACGTCTGCCGCATTATGAGTGACGCTCTTTACGTCGTCGTCGACGACAAGACGACGATCGAGTGCCCATGGTCGCGGAGAGGCCAGTCTGCGAATTCGACTGCTCGGGTCTAATCGCGGTCGTCGACTAACACTACGAGCCCGGCAGCATCGATCAGCTGCAGCCCCCAGCGTGACCCGAGTTCACGGGTTCACCCCCTCCGACATACACTTGGCAGGGTGCGTTGTCCGCGTTTCGACTGCGTTTTGATTATTTATTACGATGGCTTGTTGCATGTGATACAAAATTTGATTACTTTATTTCCACAATTCGAGATAATACGTTACCGTGTTATCACAAACTTAATTAAACTAGTACCTACATGTAAATTAATACAATTAAATGTAAATTTAAGGAAATACAAGAATCACAGTGACATTACAAAAGGTTTAATTCGATAAAAAATCTCGCGCCTTATTTATCGGTTGAACAAAGCCTGAGAATCTTCTATATCATTGAATTTTCATTTTTCTATATACTGCAATCCTATATACTTTAAATCCTTGAAAATGAAAACAAAATTGAGCCGGAAACTTGTAAGCACGGAGCACGTGCTAAACGTCGACAAAAAGGTCACAGTCAAAAAAAGCAGTCCCGAAGGCGGTTCTATGAATTAAGTCGTATCACATCTTCGACCGGAAAAAATTGTGTCATTGACATTTTACGTATTGTACGTTTGCGCGTTTCTCGCATAATGAACAACTCCGATTCGTCATGCACGTGAACAGCGTATTTCTTTCTTATCGTTATAATTATTTTTTCGTCCACGCCGTTCGCCACTGTTTACTTGTCGTAGAAAATTTTCTATGAGCTTTTCTATTTAAAATTGGAAACAATAAGTATAATTTGCAAAGGAAGATATTAAAATTTTGACCTCGTTTATGAAATGCGTATCCGATTGTCTCTCGGGGTCGTAATAAAATTATCTGCTTGATTTATTATTGCAATTCAATCAACTAAAAATTATCGCATTATCGAATTATCGATAAATTATTTATCGAATTATCGATGCATTATACTGCAATTTCCGTCCTGAAAATATAAATTCAAATTAATTCATTTTTCATGAGATTGCAAGAGCTTATTCAAACGCCTATTTTTTTAATTCCTGGTAATCAAAATATGTACGAAAATTTCGTATTTAAACAAGTGTGCATAAAATACTCACGAAAATGAAAGAAAATGCATGTAAAAAAGATGGACAAACTGATCAGCTTGAAAATTTATGGAACACGGATATTCTTCTGTCAGCCGTTTCCTCACCTCGCAAATTGCCACAAGAATTATCACTCTATTCGGAATCCCAGAGAGTATCAATTATTGTATAACGTTTCCCATAATATATTCGCAATTTAACCGTTATGTAAGAAAATCACACCGACGCAAAATTTCGCTGCGCAACAGAATCAGCCGTCAAATGAAAAATGTCAAATAAAAATGCGAAATCGAAAAGCAACATCAGTACCATACCTATGCGTGCATCGAAGCAACGTAGAATTTAGGATTCGCGGAAACGAAGAGGCGCTCTTGCGGGAGATTTATAATGACACCTGCAACTGCCAGCGCGCCGTGACGAACGCTGACTTCCCGCTGCGGGGCGTCCGCTGGCGTCCGCCGGACCTGGAGATCGAGTTGATCGGGGGTGGCCCGTCGACTGGAGTCGCGCGGGGGCGCGCGTGGTGCAGCCGAGGAAAGGCCCGCGGTGCCCGAGGAGTGCGCGCGCGATCGTCCGGAACGGGAATGAGGCGGCCGGCGGCGCGAGGGTCGCGCCACTTTTCCCGCCGCGCCTCCACCGCGCCTCGTGCGCCGCGCCGCCGCCGAGCCGCCGATGCCGCCGTTTAATAAGCATAAGTGTTTGTGTACGCGGTCAACGGCTGTTTAGTGGCTGTCTCTCCCTTCGGCCATGGCTACGTGGGAATCTGGATTTTTTTGGATTTCAGGTTCTTTTAATGACCCGGACGGAATTCCTCGAGAGGAATTTCTCGTTGGTAAGTGCAATTGAGTGGCAGTTGGGGTGTTTTACAAATTTGAGCAGGGACTATTAGGTAATAATTAATGTAACGTTCTTTTTGGAGCAATAAGATTCTCAACATTGTGGAATTTAATTCAATTGAAGTAATCTGAATGTACAATCAGTTTCTTGGAATAAGAGATTCTAGTTTTTTAAATTTTAATTTACAGATTTACTCTGCAGTAAATTCGATTTCTTATTGCCTTGGAAATATGAAGAAAAACAAATTTTATTTTTAATAATGTTATTGCTAAATAACATAAGAACATATAAAAAGCTGCGCCCCGAACGATAAAGTAGGTAAATAATTTTATTTGTTTCAAAAATATCTTTTTTTTAAATTTAAGAATATATATCAATCTTCATTTATTTCTATTTATTTTCTTTAGCGTGTTATTTTAATTTCACAGGCTGTGTGAGTAACGATCTGCAAACAAAGAAAAGTTTCTTCTTTCTTACTCAGTCAAGAAAAAAACAAACTTCGAAACATATACATATACGCAGCAGCTGAAGAAAGGAAAATACTATTTTAAATGCAAGTTTCAATATAAATGAATAGACATTTTATAGTCAATTGGAGGATTAGATTGCATCGCTCAATTTGTTAACAAGACAATTTTGAGCTGTTTTGACGCACGCGTAGATATCTTTGTATCTTTATGCCTTCTTGAGTAGTACTATACTTAGCGGTAATCGCTTGCAACGATCCCAATAAGGATTAGAATTCTTTTCAAATTTTAATTTAAAATTGTATACCAGTTTACTACCGGATCGTATAATAAGTGTGTCGGAAAACGTGAAAATTCATTCGCTTCGTGACTGAAGGATTATCTTTTTTTTATAAAGTTTAGCCTTGAATCATTCTTTATTGTTTCTTTAATGAAATTATGTTTTGCGAAAAAACTATTGAATGATGAAATTTTGAACAAAAATAAGATCGAGTAATGTATTTTACGATTAAAATTCATTAAATTGTGATTTACATGCAATAGAATGAGGAGCGCATTTCTATACTTAATTGAACTGCATTGACGTTTCAATAAAACTCCGTCTATTTTAGTTTTCACTTGCAGAAACGAATTACAATCATGTGAATTGAATATTGAGTTACAATTAACCTTTGACAAATGGATCTGAAAGCTATAGATCATTTACGTCATGTAGTATTAATTTGAGATATTTGAGATAATTTTTTAATAGTTGATTATTAAATAATGCGCGTCTTGAATAATTTTTATAAAATTCTTAAACTGAACTTTTCAAGAATCAAGAAAGAAATTGCCAGGGTATCGCTACAGCTTTTAAGATTTTTTTATCTCACGCTTATTATTTTTTTTAGATGTTCTCCCGAGCCGACCACTCGTGATTGTGCTGCTTAAAACGACTGCCCTCATTTGAACGCGCAATCGCCTTTTTAGATCTGAGAAATTGCAATGTATTACACTCGTCTCGTTTCAGCCAAACGAAGAACTTGAAATACTTGTAATAAATTGAATTCCTGAAGTATCAGCCCGATCCGTTATGTAAGTTTCAATTATCTGAGATAATTAAAAAAAAATTATCGAATTGTTGTTCGTAGTGTGATTGAAGAAGACTGTACTGATTGAAAATTTTCAGTTGCTGTGAAGATTATAAACTCGAAAATAAGATACGTCCACGGTGATGAGCTGAAAGTCACTCGCCGATTCATTTATGACACATTCTATACTGGCATATAGTAGTCTGACGGATAAACAACGAGCATTACAATCTTAAGATATAGGTAAATTATATACACAAAATTTCTGGGATTTTTAAAGTAATAATAAAATTGCATTTCTCAAAAAGGATAAACTTTTTTATACGCATTGAAAACACAGATTATAAAATTTAACAGGATGAATGAAAGCAGTTCTTATTAAATGGTGAATCACAGTACACTTGTTCTTTTTAGTATAAATAAAACATCTGGTACGTATTTACTATATATTTATAATTACATTTGATTCTTTTAACAACTTTGAAAATCCTATTAAAACTATAAATGAGCGATAGAAACAATTTTGAAAATTTAATTAAAATCAATTCTGAATTTTTTATTACAGAAAATGATAAGCAGCGCCAAAAAGAAATCTATAGTGTTGTAAGAGCCACGCATCAATCAGCGATGATCGCACGACCGTATAGAAGACTCCAACGTCTCACGGACTCTATTAAAACTCGAATATTAAATTATCGCGCTTCCCATAATTAATCGGCGCTGTGCACGCGCGCCGTCGATCGTGTGGTCTCAGCAAAACCGCGAAACTGGTAACAACTGGATCTCAGCTGTTTACGCTCGGCGCGAATTTTTCAACACTCGCGACGCGGGTTTTTACGCTGCATGATCGGCTTACCTAAATTTATTACCGTCGCAATTGAAGCGCGAGCTTGCGCGCGGGATTACTATGTCAGATTTGCGCCGCGACGCAGCCTCTTCCACCTCCCGTCTTCGACTGTGCACACTTTCGCGAGCTCCTTTTTTTAATATTTCGGGGCACGCGCGTCGTTCACGGCGTGTGGACACTGAGAGACTGGCCGCTCGACCGGCCGCTTTGGATGTTGTCTATTGTTATTTCTTTTTCTGTTTGCCGCCGAGCTGGGGAGGCATTCGGAATTCGGAAGGAGCCGAGATAAGGACGATGCGCGCGCCTTAACTACCGTTTCGCGCGATAAGCTTCGGAAGCGATTGGCGCGCTGCGCGAGGCGGTCAGATAGGATTAGCGGGCGGGCGGGAAAACCGACGACGCGATCAACTGTCGGCTGAGAGAGCCTGTTAATCTCCCGCAGATAAATAGGGGCAGATGATACTAATAGCGAGACCGCCTCCTCGATGAGTAAGAATCCCTTCTTGTCGGGTTGATGTCGTTAATTAATCTGCTTGATATAATCGCGCACTTATTTGCTACTCAGGTGTAGGTCATGTGCAGGAATTTTTCGCACTTAAACGTCCAGTTTGTTTTATGAGGATTTTCGATTTTCTTTTTATAAAAAATTCTATGATCAGTGTTTTACAAATTTTTAAGAGCAGTGACGCAGCATACTGATTTAGAGAAATAAAAAGACAAATTTGCTGAAAAAATAATAATGCATTATTTTAAAATAAAATTTGCGATAATTTGTTTGTAAATGAAACTCAAAAAATGAAAATTCATTACCATTAATAAAAAAGCGTTAGAACGTACATTTTTTTAAGTAAACGGGTTTTTGTAATAATCGCCTCGACGGGAGCAACGTTTTAAAAACTAACGTAGAAAATTCTACTTTATTAACAATAATTATATACGTTTATACGTCATAAATAATATAGCTAAATGATAACACTATCGTAATTGGAGCAAAAAAATACTATTTAGTATTTAATTAAACATTGAAATATTTATTTTCGAATGATTGTATACTTTACCATAAACGATTTTTTATACAAAATTTATAAATATATAAAGTACGAAAAAAAAATGATGAATTGATAGCCTCTCAATTTTTTCTTAACAAGCTATCTGAACGTAAGGACGATAAAAATTTATAAAATTTTTTAAAATAATCATTTCTTTGAATATGGTACTAAATTAAAACTCAAATCATTACAATATATATGAAGTTTCGCAAGAATTTCGACTGGAAAAAAGAAAGAAAAAAGTTGCAATTATCAGGCGATGAGTTGGCGTGTATTCGCATGATAATCAGCACGTGGGCGTCAGCGTGGCTACCGGGTGAGGCTGCCTTGTATCACTGAGTACTAACTTGTATACTACCAGATTATACGCGTTCGTCCGCAACCATTGATAGTCTCGGCGCGGATTTTTATTTTCCACAGCTTGTACAACTCGTGTCATCGCTCCAAAGTGAAATATATCAAAAATGTTTAGATCGATACATTTTTGATAAAATTAAAAGATCGATAATTCTACTTTTATGTTATCTGACACTATATACCTATAATATATATATAAAAGATACAAACTAATTTAATGATTTATCATCAAAGTATTTTGAATAACTATTGATGCTGTGAATCAGTGTACAAAAAATCAATATATGTATGTGATCTACTAAAATATTAAGATTTCATATCTGCGCTTTATATTATGCCTTTCCCCCAAGATGTTCTTGGAAGAACTTTGGCAACCTCGCTGATTATTCAGTTTTTAAAATGATATTCAAAATCGACTTTGAACCGGGCGGAACTCATTATGTCTCTAATCGAAGCATCGCGATGAACTTTAGTCTAGTATACATAATGTTGATAATTTTGTATAAATATCATACAAAACGACGTCCTTATTAATAATTACAATTGATAATTAAACGGGATTTCTGAAAACGTGTTTGTGTCACGCGTGATTCAGCTTCCTCACCCTATAATTGGTTCGGCAGAAAAATGCGCTCGACATTTATTGACCGATCATCGATAAGTCGCGGACCATAAAAATATTTGTTCGATGAAAACAAGAAAAGAAATCATTACTTTGCGCATGGAGCAGATAAAAAAAATGTACTTAAATGGATTCCAGGCTAAATTGGATAACACAAATCCAATCCGATATATCGAACAGAAAATCGGATTTCTCTCGTTATCAATGGACAATGCTCCAATGGCATAGTTTCATAACAAATACGCAAAACTGTACTACAGGCGTTTCCTCAATTCTTCGCGCAATTATAACTAACACCACTCGACTTACGTAAGCGCAAAAACTCTTTTATATCACTTGCTCATGGAACATCGATTATAATCTCATTAAAAAAAAACGTCAATATGTGCAAGAATCGCGCGGAAATAGCGGAATAAACTAGCACTTATTATCTCGATGCTAGGCACTTATATCTCGTGAATAATATGGGTAGCGTGCGCGTCGTAATTTTTCTTCCGCTTTATATTCGCGGATTTAAGAATTCCTTAATGTAACGCAATTAAGCGCTTTTGCGCGCGAGAAAACGTTTTCACCATAGCTATTATTTTATTGCACACTTCCACGAACGCCTACCAGCACTTACGAAATCAATCACATAATTATTCGTTTCAAATTCGCTTTATTTACAATTATACGTCTTTTAAAAAATTCCTTCCGAGGTTCCTTTCGCTGTGCTTCCCGCGCGAACGTTGAACTGATGCGCGCAAAAAAATAAGCGATTTAAAAAAAGCTCGCCGGCGTTCTTAATCTATAGTGCCGTCGTCGGGGTCTTGTAACTGCGAGGAGGGCATCGTATACATTGTTTAATTGGGACGCGCCGTGGTCAATTCGAGGCACATATTAACATTCGTATACGGCGGCACGCGAGACCGACGCTCCCAATTGAACGAGCGATGCCGAAACTCGCGCGGTCGGATGTATGTTATACCTAATCGTCTTTTGCCGCGCCGCCTGGCTCGGTTGTGCGCGCAATTTAATTACCGGCACTTACGTCCATAGAGGCTCCACGTCTCCCGAGAAGAGACCGATCTCTCTGCCTCGGCGGCTCGCTTTTCAATTGATGACGTAGTGCATTTATGACTTGTTCGCTTGGCATTGTTTCTTTTTTGTCCCGTTTTATTGTTTTGCATGAGGCATTGACACACTGGCTTTTCGTGTTGCACATACTTTGACGCGTAGATTTTCGAGCTCGACTTTTAATTTAATCTATCCTTAAAAATATTTATTTTAATTTATAATAATTATTCGTTAAGTTTTCGCTTGAATAATGTAAAAACTGTTTAGAGAATATTTTTTGAGTATTAAATGTGGCACGAGATCGCATTTGTGATTTTATAAGAATTTTATAATATTATACCTCATACAAAATCTCTCGTTTGAAAAAACGTTTTAGTATTATGCAAAATTAATTTAAAAACGTTAATATAAGTATATGATCATGCGGATGTATCAACTGTATACATAAGATACTCGATGACATTGCAAAATCTATTTTTAATTACATGCTAGTTTTTTAAATTTTATTTGCGTTGAAATATAAGTTAATGAACCATACTACGAACAAATGTTTTTATTTTTTAAACAAATATATTTTTGTTATGTTAAGACACAAGATATGTAAAAAAACAAAACGATAATAACAGAAAATTACCATCTCCTAAAAGAACCAATTGTACAAAAATTATCTCTTAAAATAGATTCTTATCGCTGATTACTCTCATACTCATGAGTATACATGAAACAGAGTCTGAATGAAATCCCATCGTTCATTAACAACTACGCCGAAATAAAACTGCATCATTCAATAAAACGTTCGCGTGAATATATAAGAAACGATAAAAAAATAAACTCTGAAACCAGTAAAAAATACGAATTCAACAATAGAAGCTACTCAGACGTTGATCTGAACGAAGTTTTCGTCGTCGATGATCTTGTAGCGGTCCTCGCGATAGTGCACGAGGTCGTCGAGGAATCGGTTGCTGCTCTCGTTGTGGAGCTTGGTGAGGACTGGCGGCAGACGCTCTATGCCCGCGGTGTCCGCCAGGTCGTCGTAGTAGGCACCCTGCAGTGGGCCCATCATGTGGAACTGGCGCTTGGTGAAGCCCCGGCGCTCGAAGCGCTCCTGCTTCTCCGCAGCCTCCGCCGCCAGCATTGCCGCGCGACTCGGCAGCTCGCGCTCGCGCAGCCAGAAGCGCAACAGAAATCGCACCTGTAATTTTTGATCGATCGTATGAGATGAGTGATATGGAAAAATTAAGTAAATTGCAGTTTCTACGGTGTTCATTATAAACAGACCAAGATTTAGAGGCGATTGATAAATTAAATCTGATTTTGTATGGGTGAATGAAAGACAAGTAGGTCTAAATTTTGGCCTGTTGAATAATAGTAAACTTTATCAATAAGATAAATAATGCTTATAAAATAGCTTCACACTATATTATTAATTTCACTATTTACTCACAAGTTAATATAGCAAGTTACAATGTTGTACAGCAGCAGGAAAATCATAAAGTGCAAAAAGAGTACTGGACATGTACCTTTAGTTCAACAAGATAATTTATAATAAAATGAAATGTTAAAGCTTGCAATGCAGCGTGCATTATTTATGTAAGGAAATATTAAATTGTCATAGTTAAATTTTAAATTTTATGCAAAACCAGACAAGTTAGAATTAAGAAAAAATCTTACAATATTGACTTGGTACTCTGAGTTACTATTTTTGATAAGCACTACTCATCTAATTATTAATTTGTTTTCTATTTGATAGAGGGAAATTATAAATTGACTAAAGGTGCATGGAACATCTGAAACATTGTCTTTACAGGATTCAAAATGTTATTTCGCCTATCAACAAAATTAAATATAATTTATATTATTATCATAAGCAGATATTAACGTCATTTTAATATTGAGATTTTTCTTTCAATTTGTTGGAAAAAGAGACTGTTCAAGTTTGATTATTTTTTAGTTTGACGCGTATTAGAAAGAAGAAAAAAATAAAAACAAGTAAACGCGATTTTTTGTAACCGACCTGTAAGTCGAACATGCTAAAAGCGCACACGTAAAAAGGCAGTCCTACGAAAGCCAAGGTAGGATTTTCTATGGCCACGAGGTGTTTCCACAAGGGCGTGACCATGTTCGTGTCTACTTGGACACCGCAGCTCTCCGCCAGGAAGGGAAAACTATATTTGTATCCTGGAATTTTCAAATTAAAAATATTTATCTGCATAGTTTGAAAAGGTAATATAAGCAAATCTGTAAAAAATGGACAAAATCTCACCAGTGCAGTAGAATATTACATCGACATCTTCCTCTGTGCCATCTTCAAACACGGCTGAATTCGCTTTCAACTCGGCAACGTCCTTTCTCTATGTTGAAAAAAAAGAAACTGGATTAAAAAAGGAGTTTGCGAAATTCACACGATTTTGCATTATCGCATAATATCTAAACCTTACTTGTACGACGTTGTCGGGAAACTTGGTCAAGATCGTCTCCTTCAAATGATGACTGAGAATAACGCGCTTAGCCTTCCTCGAGATTTCCAAGGCCAAGTCCATGCCTAGGGTCAAAGTAGCCGCTTTTGAGTAAACATTTTTACACGCGACCGGTAGTTCGTGGCGATGTCAATGGCATGATGAATTTAGATTTATGGCTTTTCGCATCGTCATTCGTGTTTTGCTTTCTAAGTGACTACTTCAGTATTGGTCAAAATTTAGCGACCCTCTTTTAACTAATCATAATAGATATTGTAATTTTGTTTATCGTTCGAATCTTTTTTAATTTACTTTAACGTATCAGTAAACAAAGTTTAATCCTTAGTTATTTTGCTCTTTTCAACAGGAAAATTAAAATTACTCAATTCAATTAAAAAACGAGTCAATATTAATTCTGAATAGATCACTTTTGAATCGATTTGATTTTCCAGCAAAACAAGCAAAATACTCCGTTCAATATGTCTGTTGGCATATTTTTCCAATAGTTGAATTAAATGAACATAAAAACTAAATTAAAAAATATTTCTTTATACCATTTAAGAAATTGTTTAGTAAATATAGCATTTATAAACACATTAGCATTTATCTTTAAACAATTAAAAAGATTCTTTCTAAAGCAAGCCACGAAATGCAGCTATTCATATATGCACACCGACAGCACCGGTACCTCGCAATAAAAGAAAAGAGGGACGTTACAATAAGCGAAAAGAAGAGAACAGTACCAGAGGGTCCAGCGCCGAAAACGACGACGCGCTTGTCGGCGAACTCGTCGGGCAGCCGGTAATCGTGGCTGTGCAGCTGCCGGCCCCGGAAACTTTCGCGCCCCTTCAGCGCAGGCACCGCCGGTTCAAAGTAGTGCCCGTTGCACACCATCACCCCGTCGAACTCCTCCTCCAGCGTCTCGCCCTTGCTCAGGTTCCGCACGCGCAGCTTCCATTTCTTCCCCGACGGCTCCACTCGCTCCACGTTGTGGAGGAACTAAGAAGTGTCATATAAATTTCTTATGTTATTAAATGTTTTTTTATAAACATAGAGCAGAAATTGATAAGAAGAGTAGTTCACCTATGGGTTAAATATTCGCTTTAATAAAATCTAGGATATTTTATAATTATAATGAGAAATGAGTAAAGCAAGAATCTCAAGTTAAAACGTACAATTAAATTTTTATGATTTATAAAAAGAACAGAAAGAAAAAGAGTCTTTTTGTATTGAAATACGTTTACTCGTTCAGAAAATATAAAAAATAGTTTAGGTGCTTTTTAATTGCATAAAAACGAGCGCTAAACAAGCAAAAAATTAAAAAAAAAAACTAGCACTTATAAAGCAAAAAAAAACATGCATTTAAAAAGAAAAAAAAAACACGCACTAAACTAGTACTTAACTTGCACTTAATTAGCAGTTGATCATTTAACATCATGCACTTAATCATTTAACATCATGCGCTTAATCATTTTTGTTTGCAGTTGATACTATAATTTTAATAGCGTTTACTTATAGTGGTATTTGTTGTAATTTTTTTTTTGTTTTAAATCCACGACTGATAATTAGTAAATTTTCTAATTTTTTAACTGCAAATTCTGGAAGCTGTAAACCCTGTCGCGTTGTTTTTTTTTCATAAATTTTCTTTCGCATTTACCTGACTGATAGGTGAGCTATTCTTCTTAAGTAGGTATGTGTAGATAATGAGACTTTAATGCGATTTCGAGTTTTTAACTGTTTTAACGATTATAAGATGAAGTTAGAAGAAATTTAAATAAAGATCGGGAAACACTATCGCGCAAGTACACGTGTTGTACTATAGTGATTATCGCAGTTCAATAGACTTTAATTTAGCATATTTATACGCCCATGTGATGAATGTGTGCTACGATAATTAAACCACGCGTTTCCTTTGTTGACATTAAACATTCTGATGAGTATAAATGCGTCATCTTCCAACAACATTAATTGCCAAAAGAATGTACAAGACTCGCGGTGTCACATAAATTCCAATTAATTCAAACGTTTGTTCACAGTAGCGCATCTTGTGAACTGGGTAAAAAAAAAGGAATATACAAAATCATTGTTTTTTCGTCGACTCTTCGAGCATTGACTTACACGAATTTTATCACGAAGTTTAAAGTGATCGCAGTAGTCGTTGAGGAAAGCTAGAATCTCCGTGCGATGTAGATAGCTCTTCGAATTCTCGGGTATCTGATAATCGGGGTATCCCATCACTTCTTTCGGTAGATTAGTCCTGCAATGATTAAAATAGTTAATATTATGTGGAGTGTCTTATATCTAACGTTAAATTGTAGTTTCTTGACTGCGAATTGACAAAAATCGCAATCTCGTTATAATTACGTTCTCTTTAAATTTAAAAGTATAATCCCTATTGAAAAGGTCTTGTAAAATAGTAATAAACTCTGTTAAAGCATCATTAAAAAGTAATAATAAAATTCACCTTTTTCTGAGATTTTAGTTTTATTCGGATTTTATATAAAGTGTTTTCTTTAACGATATTTCAGAATATACATACACATACATATAATAAAATAAGGTAAATTTTGTCAGACTCACCTGAGGCTGTCGTACATGCTGGAGTGAATGGGCAGGCCGTGTGCGTCTTTGCCGGTCTCGGGCACGTAGACCCAGGTGCCGCCGACCTTGTCGGTCTTCTCGTAGCAGACGACCTCGACGGGCCGGTCGTCGCGGTTAGCCTCCGTGCACCGATGGACGGCGGCGAGGCCCGCCGAGCCAGCGCCGATCACCGCGATCCTCATGCCGAGCTGCAACGCCGGCTCCGAATCGATGCCTTTTTTTCTCGGCGCGAGACCGAGAGACAATGAGGAGGGACGGCCGAGCGCGCGCCTGATAACGAGCACCAGGCCCGATTGTGCTCTTTTGGACGCCGAACGAAATATCGAGGTCGCAGCTGGGTTTTCTGCTGTTTAGGTATTGCGTTTCTTCGGCGGCGAGAGAATGAGAGAGAAAATTTTCATCAACCTGTTTACGGAATTTTTCTTTAATCGGATCGGCGAAAGTTCGAGGTTGAATGTCGAGTGTTATCTTCGGATTGGGGAGCGAGCTTGGGGAGAGATTTGCAAGGAATAACAAGTGGATTGGCAATTGGAGAAATAAATGGAGAATTAAATTTACAAATATTGCTAAAGTTAGTTTTCGGTTTTTTTAAGAAACAAATTTTAAGAGAATTTTTGTTTTCGTAATAGATCTAAATCTTCATAAGTAATTGACTTTAAACTATTTTTTTATCTTTTTTATCTCTTGATAGAAAGGTGAATGATTCTTAGAAGTAAACAAGTTTTCATGAATTAGTCAAATAATGACATAATAAATTTAACATAAAATTATCTCCTTAAGTTATAAAAACAATAATTATAAAGTTCTTATAAAATATTGCAGAAATGTATTCAATTTTATCTTAGCTTTTAAAAAAAAACAAAGCTAGAAAATTCATATTTATTACAATATTTTATAAAATATTTATTACAATATTTTATAAAGCTGGAATATGCAATGTTATTTCATCACTCTAAATGATGTCAACGGACAGTTTGTTAAAAATAAAATTGATCAAATCAATAATGATAATAAAATAATTGTTATCTAATACTAAACATTAGGTCACAATTAATAGAAAAAAAATTTTACACAACAGCTGTACGAACGTTATATCATTTTTTTATTTATAATTATCGTTACAAACTTTTTGTATAATCAAGTTATTAAAAACAAAGAGTATCAATTTATCAGAATATTTAATCTTCAAATTTCAACTTCATCAATTACATTTATTATGCGAACAAGTAAGAAAGTACTCTTGAAATTCATATAAATTTCATAAATTTTACTTTACTCGAGGTAGTGTGAAAATGAGCGTGTCGAATCCGAACGAAAGTATCGACGAGCGAAAAAAGAAAACTCAACTTTTTTCCTTGGCTTATCACGCGCGATATTTATGCAGGCGAGTGTCGCTTTCAGTAGCTCCTTGGCATAACTAGAGCAGCGCAGCGGCCAAGAGGCAATTTTATAGCGCGTAGCCGATCTGCAAGGGGGCTTTTCTCTTTTCTCACCAAGTAAGGCCTCTCGTTGATACCGATAACAAGGCCTTCTTTTCGCTCGCGCGGACATCCGAACGCCGACCCTCGAGAGCGCGCTCTTTTCTCTCTCGTCCGTTGCCTTGGACGCGTTTTCATAGGGTAGTGAAATTACACATGCCCTTGCAGTTTATTTTCTAATTAAATTTAATTTTTATTAGTTAACAATAAAAAAATATTTCGCGTAATTTTTCTAGTATGCACACACATTTACAGTTGAGAAAAAAGTTTTTCTTTTCATTAAATTACAGTAGCTTAAAATCATCGCTTTGATCTAAGGTCAGTCTCCCACTTCTTTCTAAACAACATATACAACTGCATAGCTGCTCGAGCGTCCTCAATGGAGTTATGTTCTCCAGATTGTATGTTAATACCAAGCAGTTCCAAAGCTAATTTCTTTAAGCTAGGAGTGTTACCCTTGGTAACTTTGCGAAATAGTTTATACCTTGATGTGTCTCGTAGTAAACGTTTTGGATGGGACAAAAATAGAACATCTAGATCATTATGCAGTGCATGACCAACCAGTATACGTCCTTTAAGTATCTCTGATACTTCTTGCTGTACAGTCTTAAAGTCGTAACCATCTTTTAAATGATGAGGTCGAATTCCACTTACAGCTGTTCTATAATCCTTAACTTCTTCAGTTGGTTTTACATATTTGTCATAAACACATGCTCCATTATGATTGACAATTGAGACTCGAGCTATCATACTATCCTGTCCATCTATACCAATTCCAACCATCTCACAATCCATGGCGATAACCTTAGTCAGTCCATTGTGAGGTTTATCCTTCTCATTTTTCTTTGGTTTAGACTTGGCTTCTTGCTGCTCAGATCCACAAAATATTATCGGTAATATTATCACAATTACATAGTGGATAAAACAACACAAGTGATAAATCAGATATTTCATTACCTTAACAACTTCAGACGCTTGTGATTGATTCTTGTTGTCTTTTGTGACATTTTGAAAGTAGCGCTTCCTTTTTTTTTTAACAATTGGATTACTGTTGGAATCTGGCTCACTTGTGGTTACTTCTGTTACAAGATTTTTATACTTTTGCCAGTTTGAACCAGGAATACGAAGTCCAATGTTAGCATCCTTGCCATTTGAAATGACTTTTGCTACGTGGGCATTTGTTGACTGAACAAATTTTTTCGACGGCTGACTCGCATTTTTTACGTTCACAGATTCGGATATCATCTTTTCAGCGTTAATTTTTCAAAACAATAACCGTCTTCTGTTACCATAGGGTCACGTGTATGTAGAACAAAAAAGAGTGACTATTTGTGATTGAGATTCCGAATTTGACATTTTCTTCAATGACAATTTTCTTAAGTGAACCTCTCTTCTTTAATGCTCGGGCTTTTCATTTTTTCGAAAAAATTTGTAACTAGTTTTGATTTTTTACTTATCTAACCTCAAAAATTAAACCGTTTTTCCAACAAAATTGACACACGTTGGCTACCGATTGTGCCGTGTGCGTAGCGGATTCGAAAGTCCAAAGCGCCCTCTACAACTTTTTTTTAAAAATGTGCCCTCTACCTAACTGACAAACTTATGAATCGACTATTATACGCGGCTATACGGTAGTCACTAACCGCCGTATATTCTAATTTAGCATTTAGGTATAAAAATTAAATTTAAAATTAATTTTTATACGGTAAGTAGCAGCACGATCAACATACCAGCTGTAGTAAATTTACATGTAATCACATTATAAATTACTTAAATATATATAACACCTAATGCTATGATTTTAAACTTACTTGTATTTTAAAAATAAATTAATAAACAGTTTATCGCCTAGTTAATAAAAATTTCTTTTCATATTTTTTGGGCAATTTAAAATTTTTAATATTGGGTAAAATCGACCTTCTATAATGATTACTTAAGGATTCTACAGTCCGATGAAGAAGATACTACAAAAAAATGTATACATTTTATTACAAATATATTATAAAAAAAAAATGTTTATAATAACTTACTCCTTTCCGATGCATTTCTTTCCAAGGAGCCCTACTTCCTCCAGAATAACTAGAAATAAGATGGAATTTGATCAAGAATGTAATCATCACTCGCTCTTCTGATTCTGAAAATGTTGCTCTAAAAAAATTAATGCATTAAATAAAGTTACATTTTATTGATTCTTCATAGTACAAATAAATTACCCTCGTCGATTTCTTTTTACATATTTCTTATATACTGTAGATGATGGTCTTGGCAACTTTTCCCACCATTTATATCTGTAAGTATAAACATTTTAATTATACTTAATTAAAATTATATTATATTCTTAGATATTTATTTTATCATATTCATAACTTACTTATAAGACAGAACAATACCATCATTGTTATGATCATTATTATCATCATCACTAGCATCATCTATATTATCAACACTGACATCATTACTATCGTCGTCATTGTCATTATCAGATGATGATGATTCTGATGCTGACCTGAGTGATGATGGTATTGCTGGTGGTGATGGCGGTGATGTGACTGGTGCTGCTTGATCTTCTACGACTTCTTCAAACAATTCAATGTATTCTTTTACGGTAGTTTTACTTTTTATCGTTGTTTGTGATGATTCAGCTTTTTCACTTGATTTCCTTGAATTTTGTAAAAATATGAATTATTTTAACTATTGCATTTTAATTTTAATTAAGTGAAGTAATATAATACTTTACATGAGAAGATTTTTTCGATCCTTTTCATCATCGTTTCTCCGTTTTGAGCTAAATTTTGAATTTATAGAAAGTGGATCCAAAATTTTTAGATTCTTCAGATGAACATTGCTTTGCTGCCCCGCATCTGATTCATCAGAAGAAAGATTAATGACTTCTGTCACTTTTTTCTTTGTTTCAATCGAAACAATTTCTTTTTCTTGTTTTCTTTTTCTCCAACTGTTAAAAGAAAGATAACTTACTTCTTTCTTTAAGAAAGAAGTTTTACTTTTAGTTTCTACATTTTTGATAGGTTCTTTTTGAGGCTTTTCTTTTACTTCTTCATTTGAAATATTATTGTTATTAATAGTACCCTGGTCAACAGTGGCAATATTTTCTTTATCTTCGTAAAACCTTAAAGTAAAATTATGATTATTAAATATTTGTAACATATCCAGTAAATTTTTACAATGACAAAATTTCATTCCAAGATTAGAATTAAATTTTATAAGATAATGTAAAAAAAATACTTACTTATACTCATTTACATCCAAGAGCTTGTTGTTTGAAATGCAGTCATCTATAAATTTTGTTGCATAATAATCAGAGTTAATTTTATTTCTTTTTAAATTTTTAAAGTAGGACGATTCACATAATGTGTAATCAGCATCGTTACTGACAACTCCGCCAAGTTTCTGAACTGTATTCACTAAATCTTTTTGCTTGTCTAAAGACAATCCTTCAAATTTAAAATAAAAATTATCAAAAAAATACTTGTGACGTTCAAAAAAGTCTTCCTTCTCTCCAAAATTCATTGTTTATTAAGAGAAATTCTAGAAAAATCTTAAAATCTTTTCTTGTACAATGTTCACTTTATCACTTAACCTAATCTAAATTTGAAAATAAAATGTACACACACACTGCAAAGAACACCTTGTTTCTCGCATCTTAGATCCACCTACATTTTTGCGCAAGCAGTTTTCACAATGTCTGGAAATTGAAATCCTCTTGTATTAATTTTAAAACTCTGTAAGTGTGCAATTGCAAGCTCCAGTGATAACATAACAATAAACAACAAAATACAAAATTCTCGGAAGAAAGATGGCGACGGACGAAACGCCGGTAAAAGTCAGTATCGATACATGTCGATCTCGAACCTAAAAGTCGACGACTAAAAAGCCCGCCAACATTCAAAACACACCAGCCGTGCCCAATGCGAGTATCTCGCTACTCATCGATCAGCCTGGCGTCGCGATCAATAGTGCAATTTTAATCGGAATCTCCGACATCCCACCGTCAAGCGTAGAAAATAAATCCCCGGCAATCGTCACCTCAAGAATCGCAACTGATGCCACGTCCGAGTGCAGCGTGCATTCAGCCAGTGCAGCCGCATCGCGAGCCGCTGGAGAAGGAGGAGAGCCGCTACGGCGGCGCACAATAGCCGCGGGCAGTGGCGCGCGCGCGGGGATGGAAAAAGTTGAAAGAACGCCGTCGGCATCGCCCGGTCTAATTTTAGTCGGCTTAGCCTTCGATGGAACGAGTGGCGCGACTACTTTTATATCCGCGCCTCGCGCGCATATCCAAGACGGCTGCGGCGGCATCGGCAGCATGACGGAGCGCAGGAGACGCGGGTGAGAGGATACTCTAAAGAAACGCGGCGGATAGAGATAGATAAAGAAAGGAATAAAAGCGTGCACGCCCGTTGTATCGCGTTTTCTGTTTATATATTCGCGTCTTCATTTGCGTTCCGAGGCGCTAATGACTGTCGACCCGCCCGCGCGTATTATATACACTAATCGCCCCCGCCGGTTATCTTTAGGCTTCGCGCTAACGCGTCTACGGTATACTGTTGTTTCCCGACGCGGCTTTCGTCCCCCGCGGGATCGCATTGCATCTTTATTCCGAATTCTTTTCTCGTTTTAACGATCGCTGATTTTATATAATATACCATTTTTTTGTGCGGAGTTTTATAAATAAAACTTTTTTGAAAGCTGTTTTTTTAAGTTATTGCAAGTGCGTCGAAGAGTGCATCGATTTCGTAACGTGAGCGTCTCGGGCTTGAGTTGAAATACACTCTAAATACACTTTAATTGGCACACGCCAGCTGATTTTTCATTAAATTACGTTATTTATAAAAGGCGAATTTTACATCCAAAAAGCGGCCAGTTAATTTTCGTGGGTTACCTTGTGCCTTATTTTGCGACGGTGATTTAGTGCTGACGTTTTACGCACATGACTACGAATTCAACAGACAGCTTTCGTGTTAGTCCGAATGGGAGATACCGACTTCATCAATGCATTTATCAATTTGCAAGTCTAGAAAATTAATAACTTACTATAATTTTGAAATTTGACTTATATGATTGTCAAAAATAAATTATCCTTTTACTCAGCATTTTTAATTTTATTGTACAATTTATATTGATATTACAATTATCTGTGTGTGCTTTCTGGTTGTAATTATAACTGTACTCCATTTTTTTAGATTATAAAGCTTTAATTTTACATTAAAATTAACGTTAAATTGCAGAGGATGTAGAATACTAGTTTTATAATAAGCTCATTTATAATTACAATTATAATCACTTAATTCAATTTTCGAATTAATTTTGCCCGCGCTCTTCGTGAAGCGATAACAATTGTTCAGTTCAGAGTTGAGTCAAAGTTTAAGATAAAAATGTATCGCTATAAGATTTAAAACCTGATTTTGCTCAATTTCCAAAATAGTGGATTACATCGTTATGCCGGAAACTACAGAGAACTAACATTACACAAAAAGTGCATTAAAAATTCATCAATACTCAAATTTTCCGATCTAAAAAAAAATGACAAATTCCAGACAGTTTCCTGAATTCGAGAGGCAGGTGCTACAAGCAGCCTCGAATGGAAGCTTCAAGAGTCACTTTAGCGATCTGTCGCGCGCCGGCGACCGGCCCGGGATGATCGGCATGGTGCTGGACGCGGTAAACTCTGGAGCGAGCCTCCAGGTAGCGGAGCACTTCCGGCCGAAGGACGAGGCGCGCGCGGCGGAGCTGCTCAGCTCGGCGGGCGAGGATGACGCGGATACGTTGACGCAGGCGCTGGGCTGCGCCGAGCCGGACGGCCGGCTCTACCTGGAGGCGTTGGAGCGGCGGGCGCGCGCCTGGTTCCGCGCCGGCCAGTACGGCCGCTGCGCCAAGGACTGCCGGCACTACTGCCAGCGGCTCGGCGGGGGTCGCGCCGAGGGGGAGGAGGCGCGGGTCGACCTGCTGCTGATGCGCGCCGACTGCTGCAAGGCCGCGGGCCGCGCCGCCGAGGCGCGCGTCCACCTCAACGAGGCCATGCGCAGGATCGGCGATCTGGCCGCCGATGGGGAGGCGCAGGACAGCGACGATTTCAAGGCCAGGAAGGCCGAGCTGCTCAAGGAGTTCCTCCGAAGGAAACAGGAGCTTGGCACCGCGCGAGCCGTTGTTAATCCTGAGGTGATTATTTTTACGAATTAATTGAGTAGAGGTGCGCAAACAGTTACATAATACAAGATTTTCATCAGCAAAGAGAATCTTACGTAGAAATATAAACAATATTTCAAAGCCTTTATTTTAAAAATTACATGAAATTGCGGTACTTAAACTGTATTGAGAAAAAATTACTTGAATGATTGACATTGCATATAATCTGAATTACATAAAAATATGTATTGCATATTATAATCGTAATTTAAAAGTATTAGAATTCATTTTTATTGCTCACATTTATTTGTTTTAAATAATTTTTTAAATAATTCTAAAGGAAGAGAAGAAGTTACCGAACTTAGATGGAAAAGCAAACGAATTTTTAATAAACTGCTCGGACGCAATAGCTTTGGGCCACGATGAATGCAAGGGAAGGTTGCTCTATGCAACGAGGGATATCAATCCAGGCAGTGTACTCATAATCGATCAGCCCTTTGCCTTCAGCACCGACGTAGTTGCACTCCACAGGAACTGCCTTAATTGTCACGCATCGCTCAGACTCGAGCACAATATTCAAGTACCATGCGACAGTTGTCAAACGGTGAGTACGATTTGACTTTTTTAAAGTTGTATAAATTCCAGTAATAAGCTAGTTATTACATAAAATAAATTAAAAGGTAATAACATGATTAAAAAATGTAAGTTTAAAGTAAAAGTATATTGAAAATTTAATGATTCGCAGAGTATACAAGGTGTTCGTATTGATCCATAACGAAAGTAAAAGAATTATAAATTTGACTAATAATTTGTAGTACTGCCTAATAATCATTGAAAAAAAATATATTTGTTAAACTAGCTCTAAAACATCTTACTAGTGTTAGTACTGAAAATGAATTCTTCATCAATGGTTTAACGTTTTAGTTGCTCTTTTTAAATTTATTATCTAGAACAAAACATTTCATTTCCTTCATTGCATAAGGTACAATAACAACTTATTGTTTGTAGGTACAATTTTGTTCAGACGAATGCCGCCAACAAGCATGGAATAAATTTCACAAGTACGAGTGCAGAATCTTTGATTATTTTCACGAGAATCAGTTTCAGAGAACGAATTCGCTTCTAGCGTACAGAACAGTGATTGCGGCCGCGTTACGAGCTCAAGACGATTTACTGAAAATCGACCGGGAATTTCTCCAACTACACGAGACCGACAGAGACGTTCTCGACATTAAAACTTTGTTAAAATACGAGTCGCATGATTACAAAACTGTGTACAGTCTGGAGACTCACTGCGTTCACGCGGAACCAAAGGGCAATCTCGAGCGAGCTATCCACGCGACGTTCTTCGCCCAGTGTCTGATACATTGGTTGAGCCATTTCCATCCGGAGTACGAGAAAAGCGAAAGGCATTTACAAGCGTTGGCAGTAGCTCTGTTGCGCAGCATGCAGGCGATCGGGTGCAACGCGTACGAGATCGTCGAGAACGTCCGCGACGAGGAGACGAAGATCCTCGAGCCGAGGAACGTCGGCGGAGCCATCTACACCTCCGTGAGTCTGACGAACCACAGCTGTTATCCGAATATAGTCAGGCACTCCTTCCCCTGCGGTAAGTATTCGTCTGTGTTCGTTTACGTTACAATCCTGCGAAAAGCGCGAGCCATACTTAATTTAAGAATTTCGATGATTTCAGGCACCGTCGTCGTGAGGTCAATTCGATTTATACCGCAGGGCTCCGAGATCCTCGACTGCTACGGGCAGCACTTCCTCGAGGGCAAAAGGGAAGCGAGGCGCGAGCTCATGGCACGAAAGTACTGCTTCGAGTGTAACTGTGAGGCTTGCAAATACGACTGGCCGATGAGTTTGCCAAACGACAGGTTCAACTTCAAGTGCAACAGGTGCTCCAGGCAGTGCCGTAGAACCCGCAGCGCGGCCGAGTGCACCGGTTGCGGCTTGAAGACAGACATCGGCAAACTCTACGCCCTGCTGCAGAACTCGATAAAGAGGCGGCTCACGGCGCTCACGAAAATGTATGACGGCTGCTACGAGGAAGCGCTGCCCCTGCTGCTGGAGCATTCGAGCTGCATCGACAAAGTCCTCGTGGAACCCAGCCTCGAGGCTGTCAAGACGCAGCAGTCGATCGTTCAGTGCTTCAACGCCATTTCGGCTACGTCGGTTTAATGGCGCGACTTCTTTTGCACAATGATGCTGCCTATGCTACTCGTGGTGTAAATAACGTACAAAGCAGCACTTCGTTTTCTTTTTAAATATATATCCGTTATACTCTTTTTGTTCTCTGTTAGTGATGGGTGCTTTAATGCGGAGATTGACATTTTTTTCTCGCGTGAAAAGTAAGTAAATCGTATTTACACAGGTCCAATATACATAGGTACGAGACGTGTCTGCTGAACAACTTAACTAAAAACCATGTTTTCACACTGTTCATCCTATTAAAAACTATAGATCAGCGAAAACGTTGCTTGGTCTTTTTTTTACCACATGTGCGTCTCGCGAATTTCACTGATGATATGGCCTGCCTGAGTGAGAGCCTAAATGATGGGAAAAAAAGAGATATATAAATATATATCATCACCATGTGCATTATTAATTGTACAATGCGGAAAAATTCTTGATTTAATACTCACTTTAAGCATGTCCGCTGCTTCTTTACGTCTAACGGCAATGTGTTCACTTTCGCTGAGCAAAGCTTCGGCGTGATCAGACTTGTATAAATGCGTCACGAGTTCACTTTGTAAATTATCTTTAACATAATTAACTAAGAAATGCATAACAGCTTTTGGTACACTGTCTTGTATCGATTTTCGAACGATATAAAAGTACGATTTGATAAGCCTCTCTAAAAAATAAAAGATTAGAAGTGAATGAGTAAATTCAAATGCGAATTAAAATCTGAATTTTTTATTGAATGTAAATCAATTTTACCTATAACGTCGCAGTCACGCTGCTCTCGATCGCTGAGCTTACGAGATGTTTGCATTGGTACTTCGGGTAATAGATTAACCGCTTTAGGTTGTGGTGAGCCCTTTTGATGTTCCATGATTCCATCAGGGCTTTGGTTTGGATTCGGCGAAGCAGATTCGTCGCGAGTTCGAACGGGCGATCCATCCACAGAACTAGATGATTCGGTTCTACCCTGCGGTAGTAAATTACTGAGCAGCCAGTGATTTTGCAGTATATTTTCCTTATTATTCTGCTCGGAAAATGCATAGTAGTCATCACGAAATGACGATTTCTATTACAAGTGTTAGTAAAAAGCACGCATTACTAAGGATCAAGCAATAGAAGAGTAAGAAAAGCCAAAGGGAAATACCGCTCACCATTTGAGATACCCAGAGTATAAATGAAAAATGTGTCGCAATTTGTTCATGCGAAGAATGAAAAATTAAGCGCCTTATTTTATAGATGAATTAAATGTACAGGCCCTTTGACTTTTGCATGGACATGCCTACCAGGGAGCATGCGCTCTTAACCGACCCATTACTTACGTTCTCTATAGGGACAATCGCATTTGATGTCACACTGCTAGGTGGAGGTAAATGCCTCTTATTTTGTTTTGGTTGATTTTGTTCGGCATTTTTTATTAAAGACGAAACAAGAGCGGCATCTTTATGGAAATCGGGATGTTTAGTATTGATATAAGCTAATTCGATGGCAACTAAATTTTCCACCTAAAAATAAAGATAAAAATATTACTTAGCTCATTACATTTATGCAATGCTCTTATAATGCCTAAGTACTTACCATTGAATTGGTGGTAGGTAGTCGTCGGCGTAAAAGTTGCGTAACTACGTCGACTATTCGTTCGTGAAGTTTAGGGAAACGCAGCATCTCCTGCTGAACTTCGGTTCCGCAATGTTGAATGATCCGCTGCATTTCCTCGTGAACGAGTTCGACGCAGCGTAAAGAAGGTTCCTCGAGCCGGCGAATTTGCCTTTTGACTAGCAGCTCAAAGGAAACTTCAGGCACAAAGAGAGCAGGCCTTGGTCCAGTGGCGTTACGAATAGCAGTCAGAATATCCATTTTTGTTAAACCAGTCAATGGATGTATGGAATCCAAAGTTTTTCCAAAAGTTTCATGAAAAATATAGCAAATTCTCGCGCCACCACACAATTCTGTCGTTTCTATATTTCTTGAAGTTCCTTCAATAGTCGAACAATAACTACTTGCAAATTTTGTAATAATTTGAAGGAGGGTCTGACTTCTGTCCCCTACATCTTCCCCATATGAATTGAGTAATGTTTGGAATTGGGATACCATGACATTTACACGTGTCTGTAAAGAATAATCTAGTCAAATAACCAGAAATTAAATATTTTGTAAATTTCTCACCTTTAAGTCTGGTAAGCAATCTCGAATATGATGCATTAATAAACGATTCAAAGTCTTTGCCAAATATGGTGTTCCATTTCTGTTTGCCAAAGTAGGATATTTACGTTGCAAAAATGCAGCTTCATCTTTCAAAGCATCCTGAATAGTTTTTTTATTCATGATATCTTGCTGAGAACGATTTACCACACCAATAATACCTAACTTTACAGGAATAACTCTTCCACACAAAATGTCAATGGCATCAGTACCTAAGACAAATTTGTTACTCATTAATTTTCAAAATTTAGAATTGTCATATTTTAAAAACCAAACAATTACCAGCATCCATAAGATCTAATTTAGTAACAACAGCTAATGTCCGTCTTCCATCAGGGTCAACGTCTTTACTTAATTTTAAACTCTCACTAGTTGCCATGTCTGTATTAGCAGTCACAACTGCTAAAATAATAGAATTAGGATTACAAATATACTTGAGTACAAGTGACCGAATTTGACTTTCAATATCTTCTGGCTGATCTCCAACAGGAACTTTTGTTATTCCAGGTAGATCTATCAGCGTTAAATTAACTACAGACATAGAAAAAATTTTTAAATTGATTGGTTCTGGACAAATTCCTTTATTAGCACCAGCCATACGATCCGTTTCACTTTCAATTTCTTGCCGTATTTCATCAAAGTTTTTATAAATCCTATTTTTCTTGTGTAAGAAAATACCCCACTCTTCGGCATCCAGTGTGCCATCTTCTGCACTTCTGTATTCCTTATCATCTTTTGGACAATACACAAGTTGCAATATCAATGGTCTTCGAGTCACAATACCTGTGCCTCGTGGTAAAAATGTTCGACCGACAAGACTTTCAATTACTGATGATTTACCGGAACTCTGAAAATTTTCAATTAAATAAATAAAGAGTATTCAAAATGAAGTACGTAGTGATAATTATACAAGTAACTTGTACTTGGCAAACAACTTGCATCTCATTATGCAAAAATTAAAATGACAGAAATGATAAACAATGTGATTCCCGATAAAGAGAATTTCCAATTACTCATTGTCATTGACTCGTGCATTCTCTGATCATGCAAACACTAACGTACTCGTGAAAGACGACGGGGTCGCCCAACAATAGAAAATACGTTACTTTGCACAAGCCCGCGAGGGGGAGAAAAACATGGATCGCACAAACCTGAGTTCCCAAAACGACGATTTGCGGCAACTGAATGGCATCGGCTCCGACGGTGTTGAACACGTCCTGGAGCTTATTGATCACCGGAATTAGTGCCTCCATCGCGACTCCCCGATCGTAAGAAACGCGAACCGAGGAAAAAGTAAATGCACGACGAGGTGTAGAGCCGGCTGATCGCTGCTCCTAACCGACGAGTCTCTGGCCGCTCGACGGTGGGGGGTATTTTCGGTAGAGGTACCGGCTGCTAATTTCTCCGTTTTCGCGCGGGCCTCCTCCGTGATTCGTCGGGGGCGGGGAGTCAGCACCTGGGGCCCCCTCGGCGCATACTCACTCTCGAAACTCAGCCGCGGCGCGTCTCCGGCCCCTCGGTGCAGTACACACTTCCAAAGTCCACACTTGTGTCGACGACGAGGCCGATGTGTATAATTCCGCTTTCGCGAATCTCCGCAGATCTATACGAAATTCCCTTCTTACCCCCCTGATCGGATATATGTATAATCACGGGGTTCGCGCGCGCGCGCTCGACCACTACTCGCGGCCATTTTGCTCGTCGGGCCGCCAAATTTGAATTTGCACGTATATACCTGCAGTTGTGCGGGTACAATGTGCAGCGAGGCGAGTCTAAATAGTTGCTGCCCTTCTCCCGAGCGCGCTCCTTTTTTTTACTCCCGCCGTTCATTGCGCTCCTGCACTCACTGCGCGCACGGCCGCTCAGTATTATACTCACGCGTTTCGTTTGTGTGGGTGCAAGACACGTGCAAGACAGTGTACCTGCGAAAGTGACGACAGACTATCTAACTATATGCAATATTTCTATATTGCTAGTCTATACAGACATTATTACAAGAAGCTGTAGGTCAGGTCATTATATTAAATCGCTCCTATAAGTGAGAAAGTATACTTATAACTTGTGAATTTATCTGCAATATCATAAGACCTAAAGAATTTCAGCTTGATTGTTTGTTGAAATAAGATCACATTATAGTAAATTAATTATTTAGATCCAACAATTAGCTGATTTTGGAGTTATTCTATATTACTCCAAAATACAGATTCAAAACTACTTATTATGAAACACCTTTTGATAGGTATAAATAAATCACTGTATATTAATTATTAAGACGATGTTCAATATACGATAGGCCAAAAAGAAACAAGTTACAAGAAGAAGATGTTAAATTATATACATATATATTTTTTCGCATAGCGATACTGTACATTTTATGTATAGGTATATGCGTATTACTATTCCAAATGAAATGCGCACAGTAGCGAAAACGGAGCTGCAGCTGTGCGAGAAGATTCTCGACGAATTGAAAATTCGCTTCCTTTCGGACAGTTTTTTCAGAATTTAAAAAAAGAACGGCATTGAAGCAAAATGAAAAATCAGTAGAAATCCTCTGCGTCGATATAATCTAATACTCTTAAAATGCATAAAAAAAGACAGTAGGATCGCCATTCCTACTCGCGTAGCCACAGCTAATGGATTCCGCGAGAACGCGAAAGAGAAAGAAAGGGAGAGGGGAGAGAGAACTTTAGTTCGTCTACGTGCGACTCGGCTCATAGCTCGTAAAACCTCAACTCTTGTTGGCTTATAAATATATATATATATAGGTAAGCAAGTTATCCTCTTCTTGGCGCTTTATATCGGCGGTACTTGCACGAGGCGCAATTGGCTCTCGGCGCGTCCGCGACGCACGCGAGGCGCCCGTTCACACTATACAGTCGCGTGCGCTCGCGGCTGTGTGGGTGCCGCCGAGTGTACGCGGCCCGTCGGTGTATGCTTCGCGGCGCTCCGGCCGCCTACGAATATTAGGCGGAACGAGAGTATGGGATATATATCTCGCGGTGGCGGCGGCAGCGCCGTGGGAAAAATCCAAGATGGCCACCGATATTGCTTCGGGTGCCGTGTCAAACGCGCGATGCGATGTAAATAGTGGCGTCGGGGGTACGTGCACGAGTGCGGAGGTAAGAGACGAGGAGCGCGAGGAGGACGCCGAGGACGCAGCGCCAGGTAGCAGCGAGCCCCGGGTCGCCGACGAGCCGGTGAGGGACGCTGGAGCGACGCCCACCGCGGCCACCGCTGCCGCAGCCGTAGCCGCGACCGCCGTGGTCGCCTCCTCGGCGGAGGAGCGCCGCCGACGAGGAGGACAGCCCGCCGGGAGCGCACCGAGCGCCGGCTATGCGCCCGCAGACATGTCCGCCACCAGCGATCGACCCTCGCCCGAGCGTCCGGAGCAGCGTCAAGGTAGGAGCGACGACGGCGGCCTCGGGGAGTCCCTTTGTTCGCGAGCCGTTTTTTTTTCTTTCACCGAGTCGAGCCAAGTGATGGTGCACGCGTTGACGGGGGGACCGCTCCGTCGCTGGCGGCTGCTCTGCGTCATCGCGCGGATGCGGACCACTTGTGAACGCGGCGCCTCGCGGTAGCGCCCTGAAAACGATACCCCGACTATTTTTAGAGCTCCTTGTGTCTAGTATGACTTGCTGCATGGTACCTCGAAAACAAGCTCCAATTTACTTGGTTGTTTTTATTCGCTTCCTAGATTGTATAATTTTCTTTGCCATTTACAGCTGACAAGCAGCACGAAGGTGTTCAAGATGTCAACATGTCCAATAATAACAAATCTAACTTGACTCCGGTAAGAAATATCGCTATTTTCTGATAAAACTTTTATTCCGATGTGGTTTTTTTTAACTTGTGAATGTTTTTTAGATGGAGTCACTATCTACCGATGATGATCGGTATGTGAAAAATGTCATTCTCTCTCAAGTCGATGAAGGAGGGAATGCATCAAGAAAGAGTCCACAAAGAGCTGAGAGTCTACAGAGTACTGGACAATTAGGTCTCAGTAGCCCAAAGAGCCCTGACTACCCACCTCGAGTTTCAGTTGGTCCTAATAGTCCAGCTAGCACTCTTGTATCTAAACGTTCAATAACTTATGGCCTACCAGTAGTGTCCTCTGAAGGTTCTTGGAAAACAAGTGCTAAGATTATTGAACCTTCGTATGCAATACAAGAAGTTATTAAACCTAAGTTGGAGAATGATTTTCACCAGTGTAATAATATAAAACAAGAGAAGAATGATGAAGTTATTGATAAAGAACCTGTAGAGGGACTCACAGTGGAAAAAATTAAAGAGGAAAATGTAGAAGTGAAATGTGAACCTGGTGAGACCAAAACTAAAAGCAGTTCAACATCATCTCATTCTAAATCTCATTCTTCATCCTCGAGGGATAAACGTAAAGACCAGCGTTCAGACAGGCATCAGTGTACAAAGTGTTACAAAAGAAGTAAAATTAAAAGATCAAGTATAGGTATACAATGTCACAGAGACAGAAGAAGCAGTACTTCTACTCCTTTGTATCAAAAAACTGCAAATTCTTCTACTTCTATTAAAAAATCAAATGCTGATAACTTAAAGCTTAACTTACAAGTAAAAAATTATAAAATACTGGGAAACCATGGTGATAAGAATGATACTTCGGTACATTTACAAGGACTTAAGTACAAGGATTTTATTCACATAGAAACTTATCCTAATGGCGGAGCATCAGTAGTTCACATGTATCAAGATGAAATTGATGTTTTATCTGCTGAGCAGCTTAAAGAATTAGCTCAAGAGTATTTTAAGGTAGATTTTTTTAAAATTAGAGATTATTAAATTAGTGCACGTGAAATTTATGTTTAATTTTTAAATATTCAGGTTGTGTTTGGAGAGGATGAGAAAGGAAATGCTCATCATGTCATGGGAATTGTACATAATGCTGCATCTTACATGCCAGATCTGCTGGATTACATGGCTGAGCTGTATCCCAATCTGACAGTAAAAAATGGTGTTTTAGGTCATAAAAGTGATATTGAGACGACGACGATGTTGCAATACAAAGAACACGTTTGCAAGGCTTATAGTAATGGCACCTTTCGTTATGGTCCTCTTCACCAAATTAGTTTAGTTGGTACAGTTCATGAAGAGGTTGGTGGATATTTTCCCGACGTTCTGCAAATGCTGGAGGAAAACCATTTTTTAAAATTGGTAAATATTAAATGATATCTTTTCTGCTTTTTCTTTTTTCCAAAAGACCAAAAGCATTTGTACAAACATAATAATTCCAAAAATCAGCTCCTTACTACCCCATCCATAAGCTTCCCATCCTCTATTGAAGATCCTGAGGTATTCACACACCTGAACCTGTAATCCTGAATGTCTCCCTGAATGTCTCAAAGTAAGCTAGTATGTTATATTTAACAAATACAATGAATCTAATAAATTTTACTTTCGACAGACGATGCCTTGGGGTCCTTTATCAGCAGTACGAATGGAGAGTCCACAGGAGTCTAACGACGGTCCCATCTTATGGATCCGGCCGGGCGAGCAGCTCGTCCCGACAGCGGACATCAACAAGAGCCCGTGCAAACGACGACGCACAGGCATCAACGAGTTGCGAAATCTGCAGTACTTGCCGCGACTGAGTGAGGCCCGCGAGTACATGTTCGAAGACCGAACCCGAGCTCACGCCGACCACGTTGGACACGGCCTCGAGCGCATGACCACCGCGGCTGTGGGCGTCCTGAAGGCAGTCCACGGCGGCCAGAGCTCCCAGCTGAATCGTATCACCAAGGACGTTATAGCCTTTCACGCCGCCGATTTTCCCGAGCTCGTGGAGAAGTTACAATTGGATCTGCATGAGCCCCCGATTTCACAGTGCGTACAGTGGCTCGAGGACGCCAAACTGAATCAGCTTCGCCGACAGAATGTGCGCTATGCTCGCATCAGCCTCTACGATAACGACATTTATTTTTTGCCGCGAAACATTATTCACCAGTTCAGAACAGTATCCGCGGTATCGAGCGTTGCCTGGCACGTGAGGCTGCAGCAATACTATCCGGAGGACGCGACTTCGGCTTGCTCGAATAGCGGATCTACGCACGGTTCGCACGCTCGCATATCTGGTAAGAGTAAGAAAACTCTTATGCAGGAGGTGACCGAGGATGAGCAGAAAGAAAACACAGACAGTCAGAGAATAGAGAAGCGCGACGATGAAGAGAAAAAGGCAAAAGAGCGTGCCGCTGAGTACCAGGGTAATCTCAAGAAATCGGAACAACAGCAGAAGGAAAAACGTAGCTCTTCGCTTATAAGTAAAGAATCCACTGAGAAAGGTGAAAAGCAACGCCACAGAGATCGAAAAGATCAGCATAAGGAACGAAGGAAAAGTTCCTCAGAAAAGAGGCACAGGTAAATAGGCGTTTTTATTAAACATAATTATAAGTAAATCGACAAAAATTGTTAATGGAATGTTTTTAAAACTTTTACAGGGACAAAAACCACGAAAATCGTCACCGAAGCAGCGGAAAGTCAAGTAGCGGCAGTGGCAGCGGCAGCGGTAGCAGCAGTCACGATAAACGAAAGCACGGTGAAAAATCTTCATCCTCCTTGTCATCGGAGCACAGGAGGCATTCGTCATCGAGTAGTCATCATTCTTCGAAGAAAGAATCTCGCTCATCGAGTTCGAGTGTTCAAGTTGTAGATCCTTCGGCCAAAGTTGTGCCTAAAGAATTAGTGAAAACTAGTATCGAGAGTTCGCGAAGTACCGTCGGTGCCGTGGAACAACCGACTCTAAAGCAGGAGAGCATTGCAATAAAAGTCGATACAGAGCTGATTTCAGCCCGTCAGACAGTGGGCAAGACATACGCGACTCAGGTTGTCGACAAGGCTCTGGAGATAGCCATTTACAAGTCGAAGACGGACGTTCAGGAGGTGTGTCAGTCGCTGCGCGATGGTGTATCCTCAGCTTCGAAAGAAATGTTAGAAAGAATTCGTAAGGAAAGTTTAGAAATTGCCGAGAAGCTGTTTAGCGAAGATAGTACAAGCGTCGAGAAATCGTACAGAATTCTCGAGGCAGAGACCGTCAGTGCGTTTACTTCTAAACTTGAATGTGCGACGGAGAATGCTGTGAAAGCGTTGATAGAGATGGCTGAGGATGAATCCAAGGAGGAGGCTGCTGCCAAGGACGATTCCGCAGAGCCGGAGATAAAAGCTGTTGAGAAGGAACAAGAAAAACAGGACATCGAAGTTCCTGCGACAACGGAATTACCAACGCCTACCGAGGAAAAGCGAATTGATGAGCCAGAGAAAGAAGTTCCAAAGGTAGAAGTTGAAAAAATAAGCAGCGAGTCAGAGAAAAAGTACTTAGACAGCAAGTCAAGTCTCGAAAAAAGTGAGAAAAAGCATAGCAGCAGTAGCAGTAGCAGCAGGGACAAACACCGAGATCGCAAGAAGAGTGATCACAGGGACCGAGACAGAGAACGGGACCGAGATCGAGACAAAGACAGAGACAGGAAAAGGCACCACAGCAGCAGCCATAGTAGTAGCCACACCAGTAGCCACACCAGTAGCCATCGCCATAAGTCGTCGCAGGATTCGAAGAGCAGCAAATCTTCGAAGGACACATCCTCGTCTTCGAGCAGCCACCACCGTAGCTCCCACACGTCTTCATCGCACAAGAGCTCTTCCTCGTCCAGCAAGAGTGGAAGTCTGCAGGAAAACTCGATTTCTCGATCGTCGAGTACTTCCAGCAGTCACAAGCGCAAATCCAGTTCGAGTTCGAGTAATTCGAGCAATGTTGAGCCCGAGGCTAAGAAGCCACGCACGGAGGAATCGAGCAGCATTAGCGGCAACAACGGCGACAGCAACATCGTCAGCAGCACAACGGACCAAATTAAGCAGAGTAACGACGCAACGACAGTGACATGAGTTAGCTCGACGGCAACATTAGCGCGGCTCTAGTATTCAAGGATAAATAGTACAATCTTGACTTCTAAAATTGCGATAGAAGTGAAAATAAATTATTGATAAAGAAGTCAACTTATCTTGGGCTTCGCCGGGAGCGAAGCTGATAGAGTGAGGGTGTAACGGCCTTTGTTGTCTCTCTTTCAGAAAGGCAAGTACGGGACGCGGTGGTTTATTGTTTAGAAGATACAGAAAAAATTGTAAATTGTACGGTTATATATTTATGTATTGTTTATCATTGTCAGAATACACTTTTTGTTGTCCATTCGTCATTAATCTCGTTTAGTTTATGGCATCAATCTTACCAGTTTTTGTACTTAAATCGGCTCGAACGTACAATTGAGCGAAGAACGATTTCATAGTTTTTCATTTCGTGTAATGTATGTGCGTGTGTATGTACGCAATTGCGGACCAATTGACTCGACAATAAATCAGCCCCCGCTACTTGCCTTTATGAATTTGCATTGTAAAGACATATTAAAAAAAGCAAACTCTAATTTCTTATGAGCGCCTTTAAATTTTACAAAGGTGCATATAAGAAGTTGAAAAAGCTATGCTCGAAAAGTACTGGGAAATGCACTTTGTTTCCCTTTTATGCACGTTGTCGTGATTCGCTGTAAATAAGAATGCAAATACTTATATAAAATTATAATCTTGTCCATTAAGAAGAAAATTTGTTTCTTTTAAATTAATGATTTAGACTAGTTTGAACAAGTTATTAGATTTTTCAAATCGAGTATACGCTAAGTTATTTATATATAAAATCTCGCGCAATTTAGGGCAAGACTTTTTTTATTTTATCTTATATTTTGCATTATAGAATGAAACAGACGAAACAATGTTTTACGCATTGGAGTTCTGCTTCATAATCAAAAGACTATATCCTATGAAGTATTTGAAACCAGTGACGTATCCAACATTAGAAGCTTGTAAAAATTCACATTTTCGTTTAGATGTCTTGTTCTTTGACAATTCTTAGAAAATACTTATATAAGAAAAGCAAAGCTTGAACAGAATTTCAGATCAAATGCAGGTTGTATTATATTTTCGAATAATCAAACAATAAGCATTATACACAAAATGTATAATTTAACAACTTCAAACATTTCTGTGAAAGTAGTAACACTTAAAGTTTCTTTTATATTTTTCACCTGTCAACGTAAATATGTAGATAGCTATATATAAATTATTATAGATGCACCTGATCCAAGCATAAATTTGGCATAATTTGATGCTTTTCTTTTTTCATTACTGTCACTGTCACCAGGTCGGAGCAGGTCATGATGAGAAGAACTTATATATATCGGAATTGAACGCGACGAGAGAAAAACAGTGATGTGTATTTATGTAAATATCAGCCGATTTATTCGAGAGTAAAAGCACTGAAGTACTAAAAAAATGGCGAGCGGAAGAATAGCAAAAATGTCAAATATTAAACGCGGCGATTAACGTCCTCGTATATAGACGTGAACGAATCTTCCCGTCTCCGCCGATTTGCAAATAAAAAATTTTAAAGAAAATTACAAAGAACACATGATCTTTATAGTTGCAAAGAAACTGCTGCTGGACGTTGATTGTATTAAGGACAAACGTATGCACACTCTCGAAATATTATCAATCTAGTACAGATAAAGAAATGTTAAGTTTATGAAAGCAGTGATTATACAGCACTGCGCATGAACATTAAACTTGTGCTTTAAAAATTGAGAATATGTACTTGGGTTCATAAAATTCGAGAGTATACATTTGTCAAGAATAAAGTATATTACGATAAACTGCGTTCTAACATTATATATAATATATTACGTTGACCGAAAAATCATAAAGCATATATAGTTATAAATATCGTAGAATATAGTTTTACATATTGTACCCATCTCACGTGTAGAGTCGCATTCCAGCTAGGTTTTTAAAAAAAAATAAAATTACTTTTATCAAGCACTTGTACTCTCCTTTTATGTTGGTTTCAAAATATTATTTCGTATATATTTTACGAAACTTGCCTGTCGTTTCCGTTTTCCAGGAATGTTTTTATTTTTAAAGAAACGGATTGCAAGATCAATCCAGCTTTTGCAATATTTTAATTGTTTTTATAAAAGTTTGCTTAAATTATTATAGATTCATTATACTTTCTATTATTATATTATTATTCGATTATATATTGCTATAATCATTTTTATTTACAGGCAGCAGTATAACCTTTGTACCTGCAAATATTGTTAGAATGATAAAAAATATTATTCACACGTCGAATTTTGATTTACTTATATCCTGTTCCCTGAATTATTTAATTATATAATATCGATAAATCACACCTAATTTATTAATTACACGTTTAGATGAGAAGTACTTGTAAAGTTTAATTAATATTTTCGATAAAACTAAGAGATTAAAATACAGTTCCAACTTATCGGCATGTATTTATTTGCTATGCATCTCTTTGAGGCAGCCGTGACTCACTTATAGGGTATAGGTAAATAAGTAAATATTACGTCACGCTTGGCGCCATATAGTATTATGTTTTTATTTTTGAAGGGCCATGTTGACAAATTTTTCATTTACACAGAGAAAAAAATAAAAATATTTTGCCGCGTCAAGTAAATGCGTGATTGAAAACCCTACAGTTGCAAATTAATTTTACACAAAGTAATTTTTTAATATAATGAACCGAAACAGGTCTATTAATTATAATTTACTGATGTCCGGGCTTGCTAAATTGTTTTTATTATATGTAAAATAATACTAATTAGTTTTATATGACTGGGTTTATTCGCACCAAAAATTCACGCAAATACGTGAATTTAAGAAAAACTAAAGAAAGAAATTCTTGTAAATTATTAATCCTTTATTTGGAATGTTTTAAATTTAAAAACAACTGTATAAATCAGCAATAAAATAGCTGGGTTTAATCCAGGATTTTTGTAATTGAATCATATTGCGGTATTTATGTATGGTACACTACAATATAATTATAATAGGTATTTGGTAAGTAAAGCATGACGTCATCGTTATAATGATCTACTGCGCATTCTAACAGGTATCCATAAGAACGAAATGCTCGAATGAAAAGCAAAACAACCCAGAGAACAACGAATTGGACGTACTCTCCCTTTCGAAAAACAGGCAATAAAACGGTAAGGTAAACACTTAATTACGTAATTGTTTTGCTCCAAAATCAGAAAAATATATTGCCAGTGTTTTCGCCTCCTCCTAAAAGACATCGTGTATACCGAAAATCCGCTACACAGGGTAATCTCGTGAAGCATCCGACCGCTGCAAATAGAATTACCCGAGCATATAAAAGCGCGCGCATCTCTCATGACCGGCACAACGAACCAGCTCGTCCGTCCCAGCACTCCGCAGCGAGGATCCGACGAGTGTGCACGCGGTGCTTGCGCGTTAATACGTATGCGCGCGTCGTACTCATCTGCATGCCTACGTACACTCCGTTCGGAGCGCGCGGGCGCAGCACTCGGACGTGCAGTGTACAGTGTGGCGCGTAGTGGCCGTCCGCGCACTCGCGGAGTCGGACGCCCGCGAGAGAGGCAGAGCGATCGGCGGGCCGCGGCTGTCAGTGGGCAGTCGAGTGCTGCGGCGAGTACCCGCGGCGCCCCATCACGCAAATGGGCAGCCATGGGGCCGACGCGGTCAGGCAGGACGCGTACCAGCGCTTCGACGAGGAGGAGGCCTGGCGCCGCACCACCGACGGCTACTACGGGCCAAGTGAGTCTTTTTCCTCCTTCTGGTATTGTGTTTCCGCTCGCAAGCTCAAGCTCCTATACCGCATGACTCTTTATCTCGCGACTCACCTGGCGCGAGGACGCGATAGTTATGTGTGCCCGATGTGCGTGTCTGGGGATTGCTCCCGAAAAAAATGTGATCTGATAAAGGTGATAGCGCGATTTGCGTCACTTGACGCTACTTAGCCACTGCGAAGTGGTGCTTGCGATTGTGTAGAATGTGTAATTTTACGAGCAAGTGGATATAGTTGTTTTTCTTTTCGGAGAAAATGATGCCGTTGCTGCTCAGTACGTTTCATTGTTTGCTTTTTAATGATGGATTTGTGATCCTTGAGTCTCTTTAAATTAGATAACATTCTTTTGGATTTAATACTTTTTTCAAGAATCTTGCATCTGTTCATTTTACAGTGGAGTTATAAATTTAGTTTAAAGATTTATTCTCAACAATATGTTTCTTTCTGCAATTCAACAAGTGAATTTTTTGTTTATCCTTTATAAAAATCAAAATTTTATCTCGGTTATATCAAAATGAGTTTTTTCCAAAGAAATATGTTTACATGTTCGTTACTTTTTGTCGGGGTCAAATTTCTTTTATCAAACTTCTTAAATACTACTTACTGTGATTTATTTCCTTATGTCATATCTGCGATTTAGTATCAGTCTTGCAGCAGTCATTGGTATGGTAATATCACATGAATAACTGCTTCATATCATACTGACTAATTAACGCAGTCGTTTTAACAAATGTTTCCATGCGAAGTCATTCATTAATTAATTTAATCGAGTTCATTAGCATGAAATTTTAATTATAGTGTGAGGATAAATGAAGAATGTTTGCACGCTCAGTCTATACGCTCTGCTTGCTTTTAATGTTTTTTAGAATATGGATCTATGTTGTCTTGCACTTCCCTAGACAGCCGGATAAATATGGCTTCCGGAGGGAGTATGGATACTCCCAATGAAATGGGTCACCGAATTCTTCCTAGAGGAGAATCTGATGTACTTACGGAAAATGCCTCGCTGTCTCGGAATCCTGGTGTTACTTTTGACCCTGATTTGTACTGGGAAATGAATTATCATGAAGCTGCCATTTTTCTTGAGGTAATACTTTAATATTATTTTCTAATTACATACTATTAATTTATTTGTTGCATCTTAATAATTAATCTTTCATTTTTATTTTTGTTTATATAGGAAGGCAGAAATAATGAAAAATTCGATTCTCACCCCAGACATCCAGAAGATTTACCTGCATATTTATTGGTCCACAATAATTGGTACTATGGCCTTGATCTATTGACGTCCCTAATTTTACTTGGTTTGGCTTTTGTTGAGGAGCCAGCAGTGCCTCTCTTTCAGGTAAATTAAAATTACCTTTATTTCAAAATTTCAATAAAAACATTGCTATGATTTTATGATATAAATTTGATTTTAGCTTCCAGTTTGGGCTCATGGTTCAATAGAGCTGTTAGCTTTAATAACAATTGGCGTTGAATTAACTTTGAAATTAAGATGGATTGGGTGGGGTACTATGCTAAAACATAAACGGACTATGCTAAAGGTAAGAAAATATGTATATCAAAGGCACTGTATATATAAGTATATATGTACACTATTGCACTTAATGAAGTTCTTATGCAACTGAAGGATTAGTCATACTTCCAACCAGCCTGATCTGGTATACTACCAATATGCCAATTATTCATTTATAAACATTATGCTACTCTTACTATACTTAAAGAATTTATTATAAAAAAATGTGCAGACTATTTTTATATTGTGCCTTCTAAATTTAAATGAAAATTGCATGAAATATTTAAATCACATTACTTTTGGACTAATTAATATTTGAAATTTTGTTTTTGCAGTGCATTACACTTTTCATAATGTTTATTGAAGCGCTCGTCGTCCTCGTACGGCAATCGTCTCACTTTAGAGTAACGAGAGCTTTGCGACCTATTTTCTTAGTAGATACAAAATTCTGCGGAGGCGTCCGAAGATTCATCAGACAAATTTTACAAACTCTTCCACCAATTTTGGACATGCTAGGACTTTTACTTTTTTTCATTTTGACCTATATGGTTTTGGGATATTACTTGTTCTTTGAAATGAACAGAAATTTTGCAACGTTACAAGATAGTTTTGTTAGTCTTTTCGTTTTGCTTACTACGGCTAAGTACGAAAATTTTATATTTTATCAAAAAATAAAATTTGACTTTTAAAATTAATTAACACTTTTTTTACAGCTTTCCAGACGTAATGATGCCATCGTTTTCAAAAAATAAATGGTACGCTATTTACTTTGTGTCTTACCTTAGTACCATGCTTTACGTCATGATGAATCTCATGCTAGCCGTCGTTAATGAGACATTTACATCCGCTGAACGCGATAAATTCAAGAAACTATTTCTCCATAAACGAAAAGCTTGCCAACATGCTTTTAAACTTCTTGTTTCAAAACAAAATCCAGACCAGATGCGCTTTAAACAATTTGAAGGTTTAATGCGCTTTTACGCCCCCCAGAAATGTAAGATTTTATTTTAACTACAGACATTAATTCTGAACTTGCAATTGACATTATTAATTTAAAACGATTTTTTCAGCTTTAAAGGATGTTGTATTGATGTTCCGCTACTTGAACGTATCTGGCAGTGGAGTTTTGTCATCAGACGAATTTTTAAATATCTATGATGCTACGGTACTCTCTTGGGAACCACAGTACTCTAATATTCCGTGGTACCACATGGCATGGCGACCCTTTCAAATTCTTTGCCAAGCAGCTCACGCCGCTATTTCATGGCCGTACTTTGAAAGTCTTGTTTGTGAGTAATTATTTTTTAATATCTTGATTTAACCAATACAAAGATTGTAATTTTTAAAACAATTTCAGATAGTATAATCATAGGCAATGGAATCGCTATGATATGTCGCTTGTTGCAACCAGAATTAGATAGGGAAAAATCTGCTCATTTATTCGCGGCATGTTGGGATACGCTACTGTTTGGTTCATGTGAGAAAATAATTTAAAATATTATTTAAAATTATTTGTTAAAATTGTCTAGTAGTTTGCACACTCAATTAAAATATATTTTTGTTTTATAGTGTTTGCAGTAGAAGCTGTGATAAAAGTTTTGGGCCTGGGTATCAGGCGTTATTTGAGTTCTGGATGGAATCTTTTCGACCTCGGAACGTCATTAATGGTATTAGTAGCCGCATTAGGACTTACGTTTTTCCCGAGCGCCGTCTTCTTCGTTGTTTTCCGTCCACTTCGAATGTTGCGAGTTTTTAAACTAAAGAAACGATACCGTGATGTCTTTGGTACGTTAGTTATCCTCTCGCCGTTGATGTGCTCCACTGCAATTGTTATGTTGGTTTTATACTATTTCTTTGCAATCATTGGAATGGAGCTCTTCGCTGGATATGACATGAGAAACTGTTGCCAGTATGTAACAATCAATAAATTTTAAATTTTATAAAAATATTCACAAAAATGTAATGTAATGTAATGTTTTTAGAAATACGACAGTTGAAGATTTCTACAAATATTCAGCAAATGGAAGCACAAGTTTAGGATATTATTATTTAAATACTTTTGATAATTTGATGGCTAGTTATATGACCCTGTTTGAACTGACTGTTGTCAATAATTGGTTTATCTTGATGAATGCATATTCAGTAACTGTAGGAATGTACACAAGGGGTTATTTCATGGTCTTCTATCTAGTGACAATGATAGTTCTAACGATTGTAGTGTCTAGTTTTCTTGAAGCTTTTCGATTTAGGATTCAATATAAAAGATCAACGACTAAACGAGACGGTAACATTCAGTGTTTTCTACAATAAATATAGTTGCATTTAATAAATCATAAATTATATTAGAATGTCAACATTTGCAGAAGAGAAGATGTTACACGAAGAAGTTGAATTAAAATATGATGAATTGCAAACAGTTGTTCAAGATGTCTTCTTGATGGATCAAATACGCACATTTTTACCAACTGGAGTAAGCAATTTAATATTAAAATATTGTGTTCAAAACTAATTTTTGTGTTCTTATAGTAAAACTATTTTATTGTTTACAGACTACAGCTTTATATATTGGCTCGAGACCTCGAACAAGAGAAGTTTTGCAGCGAAAAATGTATATCCACGAAATCTTAGAATGGTTATCAGAAGCGAAATCGCAGGAAAGAGTGACGACACCGAGCGCCATCAACGATTTTGACGAAGATAGTATCGATGACCATATAACCGAAACTGATAGTGCAATATTGAACGGGGTTACGTTAACGCAAAGAAGACCAAGTGCTGTTTTCAGCACATAATTGTTAAATGTACATATAGGAAATAAGTTATAGAAATCAGGTTTTCTGTAATTTAAGAAACTAATGGAACAGAAATCGACGCACCTAGTCAAAAACTTATACTTTTAGCAGCACACATTTGTTCTGTTAGTATCATTCAATGTAATTATAAAGCATCCGAATTGAATTTTTTATTTATGTGAGTTATACAAATTAAGTTATAAAGTATTACTAATCCGTCATTGTTTTGATAACAATGCTTTCATCTGAATTAAGGCGTTATTAGAAATTCGTTTTCACTTACGAATCAGCATGGTATTATTAAATTTCTATAAAATTGAATAGGAATTAAAAAAATTGTAAATTATAGAAAGTACACACCTTGCATTTACTATAATATTTTTTATCTATTTGCTAATACTTATTCAGACAATACTTCAGTAGATTGTAGAGAAGATCGATGTTATAACATTTTTATATTAAAAACTTCCTACTAAAAATTTTATAGAATGTCTGTTAGAAGTATTTTTTTCGTGCTCCACTTTCTTTAGGTTGCAAAAATAAAAAATTAGATGAAAAGAATGTGAATGAATTGTGGGTAAATTACCAATATTAAATGAATTTATCAGTTAATTGCAATTTACAGGAAAACTTATCAAAATGCTATTGATATGCGGTTTTAAAAATTAAATAAAAAGGCATAACTGTAAAGATTTATAATATTTTTTATCTCAATGAAAGTTTTAACAGAAGCACTGAAATCAATATCTATTTGTTAAATGCAAATATTTATATAGAAAAAAGAGTAAATAAAACAAACTATACGTTGTCCATGCTGTTTATAATTATTCAGTCGAACCAGTATGAATAAGAACTCCTGAGCCTCCTAAATTAGTTTCTATAACCGAAAATCCACTGGCAGTTAAGTCGGAACTTAATTTCTTTAAGTCATCCTCAGTCGCATTGGGTGGGATCAGTATGTAAGCAAATCCCCCACCACCAGCTCCTGTTAATTTAGCAGAAAAACCATATCTTTTCGCTGTTAAACAAATAAGATCTAAAGTAGGATGCGAAACTTGACAGGTAGCTAAAAGTCCTTGATTAATATCAATGAAGACCTAAGGAACAAATTAATTTTAAATTAATTTAATAAGAAGAAAAAGAGAAAAACGAAAATGCAGTGCTAAAAAACTTACCGATAACTCTTTAAGAAGCTGCAGCAACTGATTATCTCTGTCACTATTATGTAATTCTTGCGTATGCTTAAAAATTTGGATGACTCGTTTGGAAACTTCGTCCATTGATTCGAGAACTCTGTGAAAAATTTCCGGATACCTCTGCACAAGACCAGACAATCTGTCAACGAGTGTCTTGGTGCTCCGTCCAACCTTCGTATCCACAAGAAGTATCCTCAGACTAGCTAGATTCTTCGGGATGAACAGCGGAGCCTCGCCCTTCCGGAACTCGATGACGGAGCCGAAGGTGCAGACGCAGTTGTCGATGCCGGAGGGCGCGCCGTGCATGATCCTCTCGCAGTTCAGCGCGTACGCGGATATCCTCTCGAGACTGTCAGCTTCGAAGACCGGCTGGGCGGCAGGATCTTGCTGGAGCCGCGACCAGCGCGCGAACCCGGCGACAAGGCAGACGGCGAAGGAGGCCGAGCTACCTGCGCCCGCGCCGATGGACAGCTGCGTGTCCAGTTCCAGGCGGAAGCCGCGGATCTCCAGCGTCTCCGCCTGAGCAACCTGCGCCAGTGCGTAGAAGAAGCACTCTAGGCTGGTCGCGCAACGCGGCTCGTCGCAGTCCAGCGTCCGCACGAACGCTCGTACCGTCTCCAGGAACTTGTCGTGCCCGTCGACGCTCAGCCTCGGGAAGTCCGCGGCGAGCAGCCAGTCTCGCACTCGGTCGACCGGGATCCGCCGCGAGATCTCCAGCCGCGGCATAATGATCTCCACGACGTCATCCGGCAGCTCCGCGAATTTCAGGCTGCTTCGCAGATCCAGACTAGCAGCCACCGCCGTTTTACCGTACACGACCGAGTGCTCGCCGAACAGGATCACCTTACCGGGAGCCGAGATTCCGAATGAAATCATTGCGCTCCGTTGAAGTTGCTGGCCTGGGATCGAGTTAAGACTGCTCTTGCTGCTTCTTCCACTGCTCGGGAGTCAGCGTCTTCTGCGAGAAGGCATGGATGGTTTTCAGTTCTTCCTCTAAAACGGTGTTCACCAATCTGTAATTAATATATTCGTCAATAACATGATCGGCAATTTTTAGTTAATAATAGTATAAATTATTACAAAAGTTTGTGATAACTTTTATTTTATTTTCGCTAACAAATTATATACTTCAGGTTTAAAAAAAATCTGACGTCGCTGAAATAATGTTACACTCAAACGTTTTAGGAATTATTGCCGAACGCGATGTGAACATTATTTTCTTTTACGTTTAATTGACTTTAATGATAAATATATAAAACTGTTTATACATTGAAATCGAACGATGAATGAAAAATGTAAATCAACATTTATTTAAATGATTTTTAATTTGGGATTTAATTTTCTTCAATTTATTAGTTCTTAGCTCCTTTTTCAGCGCTTACGCAGCAATATTTTTTATATTTTAAGCCATCTCGGTGAGCGCGCTAATTGTTACATTGCGCATATACGATTCAAATGAAGATAAGATAGATATAATCGCGGCCTATAAATTATGTTGCACAGTACTAAAGAAATTACAATGGATCTTCCCGTGCAAAATAAATTTACCTGTGACGCTGAAGAAGCGGCTTGCCCTCGAATTTGCTCGACACAATCAGTACAGAAAACTTAGCACCGCAGCCGTCGGACTCATCCTCTACGACCTGCAACAGAGAAAGTGAATTTACAATCGTAAGGCGCGACGCTCGCAAAGTGAAAACGGGTACACGCTGCGAACGTGTAAGATCCGCAGCGCGCCTTCGATACTCTCGACTTCTCTTTTAAAACTGCGCGTACACGTGGCTGATAAAAAAAGGGGATGTGAATGCAGGAGCAATGACTGAACTTTCGTATTGGAAAAAACACAAATTTATTAATATTTATGTATTGCGGCATTTTCATGCTAATACACAATTCACGGAGAGCACATTTTGTTTGCTTTACAAACGTCTTTGTCAAATTCATTCATTCTACGCCTTTTTTTCCTTTTACGCTTAAAAGGAATGTTACTTGTCTACCTAATGCACAGACATGTTCCTCACAATTCTTAAAGGCTAGACTTAATTCTAATTATTATACTATCACTCTGATTACTTTATAAATTACGTTATTGTTACGCTTTTTTTTAAATTTCTATTGTTAATTTTTACTTATTACTTGGTTTTCAATTTTCGGACTGGAGCAGCTGTCGCTAAAAATTGTTTATAATTAAAATAAATCAAAAATAGCACAAAATGAATACACGAAAACACAGATACAATAAGTGGATACAAGTCTGGGTATCTCTTTGGTGCGCTTAAAAACCCACTGCATACAGACAGAATTAATACACCTAACAATGACAGTCCAAACAATATGTGAATGTATATCTCACTAGATGTCCATATGCTAACACTTTTCTTAGGTTTCGCTTTCTTAGAAATTGGTTTCTCTTCTTGCTTGTCTTCCTTACTTTTTACAAGATTACCAATTTTCGACTCAAACCATAGCCAGGAAACAGAAACAACAAAAAATGTAAGAGATGCAAAATATGCAAGATAAAGTCCGTCTTTCATCAGCAATGGAAGCATACTGAAAACTGAAATAATCAGGAACCAAAAACAAATCAATGGATCTTTATGGAAATGAAGTAAAACTGGTAATGCAACTAGAAGTATGGATTTTTCATGAACCTGGAAAGAAAAAAGGAAAAAGGATAGAGATGAATTGATTAGGGCCAATAAAAATTTTTCTCTCGAGGGTCTGAAAAATAAATCAAGGCTACTTGGTAAAAGTGCAACTGTAGTTGACACAAGGCATATTTGAGCTAAATGTAAATTAGAAAAGTTATTTCTTAATTTGTACAGTACATTAATTGCACACCAGACATTAGCAACTTTATCTTCAAAAATACCTCTAGTCAATGGGAAAAGTCTTAAAACTGTGTCCATAAAAACTTTTCTGTCTGTTAAAAATGGAGCCCAAATTAAAGTAAAAGTTATTATTACAGTCAAAGATATACAAATTAAGGAGCGTAAACAAGCAAGAAGTGGCTTTCTTTTACCTGGTGTATTGATGCCAAGAATGTAAAAAAAGCATGGAAGCGCATGATACAATTCCATTTGTTTATAATTAAGAGCTAATACAAAGAAAAATGATCCGATTGCCATTGAGCCTTGAAAAAGTGCTGAAACAGATGCAATAAATAATCCTAGTGACACGCAGTTGTACTGAAAATGTCCATAGTCAATTAAAATTAATCCTGGATAGAAAAGTATTGTGGTCAAAACAAAATGCTGCTTTTTAAATATAAATAACTCTTTTTTCTCATTCTTTTCCTGCTGCTTCTTGACCTTAGAGTCAAGAATAGGTAAAATAGAAAAAGCAAAGTACACAACCGCAGGAATGAAGACTAGCAAGTCAATGACTAAAACAGACAGTCTCATAAAGTACTTGTGCGCACTAGATTCGTATCCTCTAGACTGATGCAGCTTGACAGACTCGGGATCTAAGACGCTAGCCACCTGAGCCAGTAAGAGGCTGTGATAAGCTGTGATCGGAGGATAATCCAGTCCCCAGTATTGCAGATCATTATCGGAAGAATTGGAGTACCACTGAGAGATGGGGAGATTGAGGGTAATCTCTTGCCAATGCCGCTGGGCCTCGTAGTCGCCAAACATAGGCGGCTTGCCAACACCGCTGTAAGGATGATACGATATGCACCATCGCAGCAGCAGTGCTAAGCCGACGATGAGGCCGCTTTGGAGCAGCTCGGACCCACCACCACCGCCGCCACCGCCGCCGCCGCCGGTGTCCTTTCCGGGCACCGTCGCCGCAGCGGACGACTCGCCGCTATCCTTGCGAAGCCTTTCGCTCTCTCTTTCGCGCATTTTCTTTCTCTTTCTCGTGTGTGCGAGTGTTTACGCGTGATTCGCGCGCTGCAAAAGTGAGGTTATGTGTTGGCGTCTCTAGCCCCTTTTCCGCAATTAGTGAGAATTAAAGCTCTTTAATAGTTATACTTACGAGATGTGTCGGCTCAAGCTCTTTTTGTAATTTTCCACGTATGTGCTCCTCTGAATATGGCATATTTTAACCCCGCACACCAACTGTACGTAAGCAGTACACGTTTACACCGCGGCAACTCGCCGATTATATGCAGCTTGCGGATGAGTGTGAAAATGAGCGATACCTATATAGATATAGTTCAATACTTTTTTCGTGCCCTGGCGCTGGCTGCGACGATATACAGAACACGGAGCTTATTGTCGCCTTCGCCGCCCGCCGGTAATGCTGTCTCCAGTGATCTGCGTCTTATATGTAAATATTTTCCAGTCTCATATTACCTCGCATATATCTTTTTTATGTTCCAGGAATTTACATAGCTTTTTCCACATCTTCATACAAAAGCTGTAACTCACATGTAATAAACATCTAATATACATTAGAAAGAGCTCAAAAAGTAAGTGTTTGTGACAGTGGTATATCGGCAAGAGCCAAGAAATTTGACTTTTATAGAATTCTAGAAAGAAAACTACATAAGAAGTATGTATGTGCGATAGTGTACAATAAGTACATATACCTATTAAGTTGGAATTTTTTAAGTTAAATGAAACGATATTGCTACCTAATACTTATATTTGTGAAAGAGCATTTGTTAAAGCATACAAACGCACTTATTAATATGTAAGTATATGGGACAGTCAGTAATTATTATTGAACTATTGACATCCATCCAGCAGGAAATCATTTACATCGATTTAAAAAAAAATGAGGGTTTGAAAGAGTAACTTATTTTGATCAACGCCATAATCAATTAAGGATTAGATAAAGATAAACACGAAATGTTTTAGCAAGAAATTTATTTATTACGATTACAAAGAATAATCAATTTTAGTTTAATTTTAGTTTAGGTAACATACCTTACAACGTACTAACAATATTAGCGTACATGTTGCAGCACGTTTAGATTTTAAATTTTTTTTTCGATTGTAAAATTGTGAACTAGATTTAGCGCAGAATGTTAACAATGTTCACTTTAAGGAATTACATTTACTTTATATAATAAAGATTTTAAGAACAATAATTTTCTGGAATACATAAAAATTTCTAGACTTAAAGGCACCATAGTGATCACGCGTGTAAAAAACAACTTGTTACAAAAGTTACATTGTAATGATAAACCATTGTATCACTTTAAATTGAAAATAATACGCATGATTGTTATTTTAAAGCTATTCGAAGTCCTTCAAACAAACATACATTTGTGGAAACATATTTTAATTTTACGTTGAATATAGAACTCAATATTTCGATAAATATTTTAAAACAAAAGTTAATAGATATTGTCAGCTGAATCTGATTAGACGTAACTTTAGTTTTGAAAATATAAAATCTCATTGTAAAGTAGTATATTATAGCACGGGCGCGGAAGATGATTATTTAAGACATTCAAATTGAATAATCACTTACGCACCAGTACTATACGATATTTTATAGCACGAGGGTCGAAAATTGGCATTAAAGTTGCAATTTTGATGTTAGAGTGCTATAAAATATATATTCAGAAATTCTTATATTTTTAAAACATCCTATATATTAATTGAAAATTCAAAAAAGTATTATTAGAATGCGCATATATAAATAATATATAAGAAATTTTAATGATATTTGACGAAATTAGTTGAGGATTACGGTATGCTAATGATATAATTGAATGTAATGGCATTATAATTGTTTTGAATCCGACAAAAACAATTCTTAGTTATGTCAAGTGAAAAGAAAACGAAATTTAACATTTAAATGAATATAAGAATAAAGATGCACAGGTGTTACGCTTTTTAATAAGACAAAAGCAGAACATAAAATAAATGAAAAACTTAAAAATAAACTGCATTTCTTCATTCATATTTAACCCACCTACGCACTTGATAGTTATACTCTATAAAAAAATCACACTGCAATTTTACTATTACGAAAGTATGAAACTAACCAATAATCCGACCCAATCCGAGAATAGTAAATAAATTATCCAGCAGTAAAAATCAATGCAGGGTAGTAAAATTTCCGAATCTAATTAGCAATTTTCAATAGCCTAAAAAATTGGGTCTGAATAGTGATTCAGATATGAAGCTTAAAAATCGACTTTAATTTTACTATTCCACTCTATTTTTCGCAAAATGTCACTTTATTAACAATTAGTAAATTGTAGTAAAATCACTGTTTTGAGATTGGTTCGGATTATTAGTTATAGTTCTCAGTAATTTTACTTTATAAAGAAACGTCAATTTAATTGTCAGACTTTTTAATGCTATTCTGAAGATATTAAAAAAATTACTAATCTACATTAATTTTACAAAGTGATTTTTTACAGTGTAGAATATACGGAAAATGCTCGTGGGCAGGTTATTTGTAAAATTGAATTAAAACGAAAAATTGTAATTGTCGGTAACCATGTATAAGTTACATGAAATAATGAATCCCCTTAGGGCCTCCACATTTAAAAAGGAATAGGTGATAACGAACAAGAATTACATTGTTTATATATCTTTATATAGTAGATATAGTAGAAACAATAGAGAACAAGCGCTTGTTCCTGATATATACAGTTAAACAAACAATGTAATTCTTGTTTCTTATCACTTATTCCTTTCTGAATGTGGAGGCCCTAGAAAAGCGTGGATTTCAGGATAAGATGTCTCGACTTATTGCGCTGGAGAGTTAATTGTTAATGTTTGATTTGTATTAATTTAAATTAATATTTTAATATTTTATTATTTTCCATGTATTCTTAAAAGACTAACTAATTATAAATGAATTTTAAAAGAGATTTTAAAAAATTATTCTTGCAATGATCGATTTTTATCATTTTAAGTGTAAAAATGTTTCGCACGATTATATGTTAATAACATTAAAATTTAGTATATATAAAATATTGTGCACATATTGTACAAAATATTCAATTACCACTCTACCAATGTTTTATGATAAATTTCGTACAATAATAATGAATCAAATTGTATTTGTGGAAAAAAATAAAATTTGATTTATACATACTGTGTAATTATTTATATCTGAAATAATCAGGAATTCTTCCTTTTCTTTCTAATTATATTTTGGCATTTGCCTTTAATTTTCGTAATTCTATTAACGAACTACCTACTGTGTCTTGCATTGATCTACTTTTCCAATGTTTTTTGTTTGAACTACTGTAACTGCTATCGCATGCAGTTGATTCAATAGAACTTTTGAACATTAAGTTACTGCAATTGGAAGTAAATAATGATGATTTATCTGAACTTGTATTGCTAATGAAACTATCTGTAGAAAACAAGGAAGATTGTGAACTAGTTAAATCTTTTGAACTAAGTTCTGGATTATCTAATTTTTGCTGACTTTGATCACTCAAATCGCTGTCTTTTTTATCCTGATTCTTGTTAATGCTATTATCGTTTGAGTCAGTAGCAAGTGATTCCGAAGATGCTGAAGTTAGAGATGATGCAGAATCTTCTGATGCAAAGGATGCTGTTGATGTCAAAGATGTAGATGATAAAGAACTTGAAAGTCTTTTTGCTTTATATTTTTCTAAGGCTTCTAATTTTTTCTTAGAGTCCATATAATTTGGTGAAGAACTGACTGTTAAGTCAATACTAATAAATGAAATTTTATTCTCAGTCATTTCTAGTTGTAAATATTTATCATTTGTGACATTTTCTGTATTTTTTAAACATCCTCTAAAATGTAGGAAAGCAAAATTGTCTTTTTTACAATTACATTTTCCCCACTTTGCCATTTGCTTTGCTATCATCCATTCATTTATGTACACTTCAACATTAGAACTTGTGTCAATCAAATTTAATATCATAGAATTATTCTGAAAAATATAGACATGTTAAAATTTGATAATAAAAGAAATTTTGATAAATTATTACTAAAAATTTATGTAAATATGATCATACCTCTTCGTCAATATTGAATATAGAAGCTACAAAAGATTTGTCAAGAACCTTATTTTGAAATTTTTTAGAGTATTCAGAAGGCCACTTGTTACCTTCAATTGGATGGGTATTATATAAACCACATGGTATAGCTTGAGCAGGAAGATCAGCAAATTTTTTCTCTAAATGGTATATTTCTTCAAAATCATATTTACTGACTGTCCCATAGTCATAAAACTGTATCTAAAACATTAATAATAAATTTGAAATGTGAAAATTTATTAAACCATTTAAGGTATTAAATAGTGTTAGTTACTTACTTCTACTCCATTTGGATTGATTTTTGTTACAATTCCTCTATGCCACATGTCTGCAAAAGTACAAGCAATATTTAATCCAGGCTGTAAGACTGCTTTTGCTATTTTGTATTTATTTAAATCTTGTTGTGAATAAAAGTTCCTGAAACAAAAAGTAATCGTAAATATATTTCAATGTTTTAATGTTAAAATAAATTTTTTATAAAGAAACAAAAACTTACTGTAGATCAAACATAAGTTTATCGAGTTTTTTCTTATTTTCTCGTAGCATTATCCAGAAAAATGAGGGGTTATAAACATCACAAACAATTACATCCACAGTAGAATTTGAACTATTAAATAATGAAGAAACAGTTATTTGATCAACTGCCTCATCATAATTCATAGTATTTTCAGGAATCAATGATTTTGCTACTTTTGGAGACTGAAAAAATGTAATAAAATGAAACATTGACTGCTATTCAGTATAAAAACATTTAGTAAGGCAAATTTCAACTTACCAATTTTAAAGGATATGGTGAGGAATCATGTTGAACATTTTCAGATGGTTTACTAATCGGTGTTGAAGTTACCAATGTAGCGGCCAAAAGATCACTTGAATCTCTCCTTGCATCCACAACCATTTGTTTCCGAGTATTGGAGGGCACAATGATTGTAAAGATGTGAGGTAGAGCAGCCACAAACTCAGTAATACTACTAAATCCCATAGATAAGTATTGCAAATCATAGCCAAACTCTTTTACATATAATTTTGGAAGTTCTGAGCACCATATTCCATTTGGATGTTTTTCAATTAATTTTATTAACCTTTCTTGTATTTTTTCATTAATAAAGTCACTAATTGTATCTAGATTTATTTTTTTACATGCCTCACTGTCATTAATAATTTTATTTTCATTTTTTGATTTAGTTTTTTGCAAACTAGTATTATTTTCTAAAATTCTATCTTTAAAATAAATATAATCACTATCATAGTTTAATAAATGACCAAATTCTGATAATTGACTGTTTAAGCTTTGCTTGGTATAAAATGAATAGGATCCAATTCGCTTATTAATTTCTGTTAAAATGTCTTCTTTACTTATGCTGTTGTTATTAGAAGAATTCAGATGTTTTAAAACTTCCAGTAACAAATTGGGGTCAACAGTATTGTACTGTTCTTGTAATCGATGAGTCCTCGATTTATTTTTCTCTGTACTTGGTCGTTTTTTTTCTCTACTTATCAAAGAGACAATATGCTGCGATTTCTCAGAATCCACGTGATAGGCACAATACGATTTTAATTTGTCACTCCATTCTACATAGAGTACATCTGGCATACTAAATAAAAAATCTTTCAAGCTTGTGAAATTATAGTCCTTGTATGGTATGTTATTTCCTTCTTCAGCTTTGTAGGCATTGTTTAACTTAGTCAATGGTACATCACGATTTCCAAGTGCAATCAAGAGACTTTTTATAACTACTTTAATTTCTTTTAATTTTGATAAACTTGAGGTATTTGTTGTCATTAATGGAGCCATTTTCAATTTCCTTTAAAAGAAGAAATTGAATAAAAGACTACTATAAAAACGATAGTAAAATGCAATATAAAATATTAATAAAAATTTATTACCTCAAAATTCCTGTACCAATATTTTCAGTTGCATAAAATTCACACGAGCTTGCACTATTTATTTATTTAACTATTAAAACGGGAAGCATCTATGCACTTTATTGTTTAATTTAACGTAACGGCTCTATGAGGCTATTTCTTTTTCTTAGACGCAGAATATCCCATTTTAAGATTTAACACCACGTGCTTGTACATCTAAAGGTACGATACAAATGAACTTACGTACGCATCACTGTAATAAGGCGCAGAACTCCGTTTCTGTTTACTTTTCGGTCTCCAATTCACTCTCGCAGCTCACTGTAGGATCGTGCAAGTGTAGCCTCGTCTAGATCTGAAGTTGAACTGAATAGGGACATGGCCTGGCGCCGATACCTATAGGAAGAAAAAAAAAAAAAAGTTGAACTGAATAACTTGATTGTTTTCCTCGCGTGGCCACTCAGACTGGCTGACATACGCGCATGCGCGTCGCAGGCCGCAGCGTCAGTTTGCGCAGCTTGCGGAGATATTCTGATGCTTAGGCGGGAAATTCAAGAATCAAATTTTTATGTCGGATGGATCCCTTTTTTCTTTTAGCATTTGCAACAGTGTTTAAGAAATACTTTTGTTAAGAATATTTCATAATCATTAAAAATATATCATTTACAGTGTCACTTGAATTTCGAAAACCAACAAATATATTTTAAATTTCAAAGAAATTCTTTAAAATACGATACTTTAGAACTGCCTCATTATAAAGTTTCAGCTTTATAAAACTTATAAATACATTCCGGAAGCGAAAACTTGTGGAGAAAGAAGCAATAAATTATTTGCAAAGATTTTTTTTAAATTCGCTTTTATTTTAACAGAACGCACACAGTGAGATAAAAACTCGACATAGGCGTTAAAAATTTTGTTCAATATTACAATTTTCATATACTGTGTGCACAACACATATTTGTAAGAACTTTTTCATTAATCAGTTGCATTCAATCTTATAATCAATTTACTGCTGCATACAAAGAAATATACGTGTCATAAGAAAAGGACAAATGGCTATTAAATAGTCTTCCACTCTCTTTCTCTCTCACTCTCTCATTCTTGCATTTGAACACGATGTACTATAAACTATAAACGAAATGACAGTGTTTTTTATAGCGCACATGCCGATTACGTCAATGTGTCCAATTCACACAATGATATACGGAATGTGAACTTCGTGAAAAAAAATTAATGCACTCATTGATGATTTATAATTAATTATAAAAAAATGAAAACAATATTCGTTACAACTATTCTTTATTTGGTTTTCTTCTTCGTGGTCCCTCCTCGCTTGTGGATGGTTCCTTCTGCAAGAAGCAATATTGTTTTTTAATTTACATAGCTAAATGTTTTAAAAAAAGAAAATATAGTTTTTTAAAGACATACTTTGCTTTCCATAACTTCTTCTGTTCCTTGTTCCTCTTTTTCTTCTGATTCTCTCGATTCATCTGCATTCTCTTTGGTACCTTCTTCTTCAGCATCTACATCTGCAT